>CM076580.1:94019876-94087571 GCA_034641835.2 Pinus albicaulis
CAATTAATTTAAAAATTAATTTGAATCACAAAATATGTTTAAACAAATTATTATATAAAAAAATTAGCATGCAATATAAAGGAAATTAATCCAAATAAATTTAGGGCTATTTTCTATAAAGAAAATTTTTATTTGTAATTTAAAATTAGCAATGTATTACATATTTACACAGAAAAAATCTTTCCTTTTCCATTAAAAAAACTTTTTAGGCCTTTGGAAGCAAAAATTAAATTAGAAAATGGTAAACTTTCTATTCCATTTTGATTTTTCATTTTTTTTTGTATTTTCTTACTTTCTCTTTCCCATTTTCTAAGCTTTTCAAGTCTTTGAAAGGAAAAATGAAATTAGAAAATGGTAAACTTTCTTACTCCAATGCCATTTTTCATTTTCTTTTCTATTTTTTACTTTCCCTTTCTCATTTTCTAAGCTTTTTTCCCTTTCCCATTTTCTAAGTTTTTTTAATTATTTGGAAGAAAAAAAGAAATTAGAAAATGGTAAACTTTCTTATTCCATTATGGTAAAATAATTTGAACCACAAAAATATGTTTAAACAAATGACTATATAAAAAAATTATCATGCAAAATAAAGGAAATTAATCCAAATAAATTTAGGGCTACTTTCTATAAAGGAAATTTTTTTTGTATTTTAAAATTAGCAATGTATTACATATTTACATAGACAAATTCTTTCATTTTCTTTTTAAAAAGCTTTTTAGGCCTTTGAAAGCAAAAATTGAATTAGAAAATGGTAAACTTTCTTATTCCATTATGATTTTCCATTTTTGTTTGTATATTCTTCTTTCTCTTTCCCATTTTCTAAGCTTTTCAAGTCTTTGAAAGGAAAAAAGAAATTAGAAAATGGTAAACTTTCTTACTCCAATACCATTTTTCATTTTTTATTTTATTTTTTTACTTTCCCTTTCCCATTTTCTACGTTTTTTAATTATTTGGAAGCAAAAATGAAATTAGAAAATGGTAAACTTTCTTATTCTATTATGGTAAAATAATTTGAATCACAAAAATATGTTTAAACAAATGATTATATAAAAAAATTAGCATGAAAAATGTAAAACCTTTCTCAACATCCTAAACCTCGAAAGATATAAAATGTTGATTCACTATTTAAATTTGGCATTATTTTAAAAGCAATATCGGAGAGGGATGGTTTTTCTCAAATGCACTTACAATTTAGTAAGATTGTAGAAGAATTCTCTAGCCATGTTGAATTATTATTGCTAGAATTTTGCATAGTAGAAAATGCTATATAAAAATAATTGGTTAAAACTCACTTTAAATACTATTGAAGTTGAAATATATTTTTTAAAATTTTAAATAATATTGAAGTTGAAATATATTTCTTACCAAATTAAGGAATGTGATAATGAACATAAATAAATTCATTATTTTACTATTATTATGAATAATTTTATAATTAATTAAACATATTCGGTTAACCTTATAAGGTTTTTTTTAATTATTTCTCATTCTTTCCTTCTTTAGGTGTTGGGATATTTTGGTGCTCAATGAATTTAAGCAAATTAAGTCCCACTCACATTCATGATAACTAAAGATTGTCTCTCTTTTACATTCTAATTTTAATTTTTAATTCTAAAATACAGAAAATAGAAAATCATAAAATATTTATGAAAAAAATTACCAAACATATTTAAAATATATCTACATTTTACCAAAAAAGAAATGTAGAAACTTCAACCCTATATAAACACAATTAGAAATTAGAAATTATTATATTAATTTTTTCAACTTTCCTACAAATTTTTCTAATTTTATATAATTCAAAATTCTCTTATTAATTAAAAAGAAACTATATTGTAATTTGATAATTATCATTAATCCATATAAAAAAACCACTATATAAATTTGTTTATTTTATTCATTTGAATTATGTAATATTTCCTTCCGTGCTTCTCCAAACAATAACCTGCCATGGCACAAGATGGTAAAAGCATTCCTAGTGTCGTCTCAACGAACTGTAATAAAAGGATAGAAAAAGATTACTGTAGTCCTAAAATATTCTCTAAAAATATCAAAGGTAAAGAATTTGGAGGACTAGGCTTGCAAGAACGAAAAAAAGAGTGTCAGAAACGTCTGGTGCAACTTAAGCACAATACCTTCAAATATTTCTAAACTACAACAAGTATACAAAATTTTAGAGGCTGAATATTTTCCTTTAACAGTGGACATGCTCATATTACAGATTACAAGGTTTCAGAGAATACGATTATTATGAGAGCTAGAAAACTTAAATGAAAACTTAAACTACACCGTCGCACAAAGGATCGCCAGATATTCTCATTCTTAACTAACTCTGAAGTAGGAAATAAAGTATCAAGGACGTATGCAACAAATCGCCCAGAAAAAGTTAACAAAATAAGATTAAATGGCCATGGATTACACCATCTACTGCTAAACTTTGCAGAACTTTAGAATGAAAGAAGTTAATACGTTTGGTCGAAGGCTTAACACCATGGAAACGAACTGGCACATGAGGAGCGGGCCTTCCTCCTGCAACCAAAATTTTAAAATTTAGATGGAAGAACAAGTAATCAAATAACATATTTATATGGAAACCTCTAAGCTAAAATTGGATAACTTAGAAGTTTAGGGCTACTTTCTATAAAGGAAATTTTGGAAAGATTCTTGATTCTATTGCCAAAAGAATTAGTTATCAAGAGAAGTTCCTAAAAAATTAGGGAAATGTGTGATCTTACTAATGTTAGACAGTAGACCAGGTAACTAACTACAACCGTGTAACTAACTACAAAACAAACATGTGTCACTAGTGACATGTGTCAGTACAAAAATGAATTGGTTGATGGAAAAAAAAAGTGATTCAAAAGAAAAAGCCTATTGGCCTAATTATATACAATTATATTATTATTTCGAAATTGAATCCTTTCATTTCACAAGGTTTATTTAACTATTTTTTTTTAATATTTAATTAGAATTAATGAAATTATTAATTATTTATATATATTTAAATTAATTAAATTATAAAAAATACATAATTTAAATAAATTAAAAATATATATATTTTAAACCGATAGTATATATATATTTAAAATTAATCAAACCAAATTATAACTACACGAAATGAATAAATATCATTACCATTTAACATGCATGTCTATTAATGCGGCATCACCCATAGGGTCAAAAGATGTACGTTGTCCTTATGCATGTGTTCTTAATTCAAATAAGTGTTCACAATTGTGCAACATTCAAATTGTGTATTGCACAAATTTCATAGCAATCTATCTTTTTTTGCATATTGCATGGTTTTCAAATGTTACATATTGGTTTCTTTATTCGATATTTTTTGAATTTATTTGTTTATATTTTTTGAGCGTATTTATTTATTTTGATGAGAATTAAGTAAAATTGGTTGAATTTAATAATTTGAATTATAAAATTCGTAAATCTTATTTATAAAAAAGAATTTATTTATATTTTAAAAACACAAATCACAATGGAACCCAAATTCCAAACAAAATATCAATTAGTTCAACTATGCCTTGTTAAATATCTAATAGATATCAAAAAATATATACTCTTTGTTTGTTTGTGAAATGATTGCGCTTGCTTCCCGTTCCACAAGTCATGACTAACGACTTGAAATATGTTTGCTTTTTTTATGTGTGCGTTGTTTATTTTCTCATTTTCTCAAATAAGAAGATCTGTTCTGAGGGGAGTATCCCAAGTGCTATAAGTTACCATTGGCTCAAAATAAAAGAAAGCATGTTACATGTTATAATCTATAACGTTTACAAACTTAACACGTGTCGACTCACGAGCCACTTAAAAAAAAGTCTTCCCATATCCAATAGTGCCGCTTCGATTGCACGCGGTTTCGCGACAGGTGAGGTGACGATTACAACGTCGTAATGCAGTTCCCATCAAACAACGAGCCGTGGGCAGTCATGAAGTTCAGATAAAGTTGGCGCGTGGTGTGGAAAATTTCAGGGGTAAAATAAATTACGCTTTATATGACTATGAGAGTGTTTGAATGGTGCTTTTATAGTGAAAATGGAATATGTTGGAATATTGAAAATTTCAGAACAATAATGGAGAGAGTAATACTCTCATCTTCTAACAGAGAGAAATAAAAAAAATCATGACAGGAGACATAGTTTCCACTTGAAAACAAAACTTCTATTCCTTCAAAAAAAACTATTACAATGATACTGGACTGCTGCAAAACACAGTGCCAAAGGAGACCTCACTGTCTCTCAAAATAAACTCTCTGTCTCACAGTAATAACGCACTGCTGTGCTTATAAAACAAAATTACATTCACTGTGTGTTCTAAATGAAAAACACTACACTGTTGTGTGTAAAAATTATGTTTTGTGTAATAACAAAGCAATGCATACTACGTTGCCTCTCGGGCTCTTAAACTTTTATATGCCTCGGCACTTTACATAATACAAAAAAACTATATTAAAATTAAAACTAATTTTAAATCTAAAACTATGTCGGGGGTTCACTTTATAATTGTTCTAATATATATATGAAACATATATATATATATATATATAAAACATATATAAACGTTGTGTATAGTAAAACATAACCACAACTTTGATCGCGCATGAATTTAAAACAAAATCTTTGACCGCGCATGAACTCCGGACTTCAAACCTCATTTAACCCGACTTCACAAAACCATTTCGCGTTACAATTCTGGGCACTGATGTCAGCCAAATTGTGATGCGAAATCTCAGTGAATCCGCCTTATAAAATTGTATCGGGTCCGGTTTGGCCCTGCTGACGCAAGCGGCTTTGTGACTCGAAATCCATTTAAATCCGCCTCAATGAATATTTCGGGTCTGGTTCTTTGCAATGCGAATGGCCCAAACAAAAATCCGCTCCAATGATTTGCTGCCATGTGTCCTACACTGGCTGGTCTAAGGTGTGGGACCACTATTATCCAAAACAAAAAATACCTCGTCCAATAAAAAATAAACGCTCTGTTGTTTAAACAAAAATACCCTGTTTCATTTTAAATGCTCTGTTTTTTTTTTTAATGTACAGAGACCTGTCCAAAAGATTGCGAAAGGACTGTAAGGGGTTTTTCAAAAATAAAATTTTCACCATTTTAGAAAGCGGATTTTTTTGCCAGAGCCCTTCAAACAAACATAGCAAGAAGCTCTGAGTATAGTACTATTGAAAGTAACATTTCAACACTCCCCCTTACTTTCAACTATTGGGTTATTAGTCATACCCAGACATTTTCTCAAAAGCTCAAAAATTTTCTGTCCCAATGGTTTGGTCAAAATGTTTGCAAACTGCTCTTGAGTTCTACAGTGTTCAAAAACAATTTCTCCACTGTTTACCAATTCTCTAATGTAATGAAACTTTGTGTCAATGTGTTTCGTCCTCTTGTGAAACACATAATTCTTGGATAATGCAATAGCTGAGCTATTGTCACAATAAATCATTGTTCCTTTTGTCTGCTCTTGACATAAAATTCTTAACATCCTCCTCATACAAATTGCTTGACAAGTTGTTGTTGTAGCTGCCACATATTCTGCCTCTGCTGTAGACGATGCTACAATGGGTTGTTTTTTAGAGGCCCATGAAATGGCTCCTGAACCCATGTGGAAAACATAACCGGAAGTGCTCTTCTGATCATCTACACTTCCAGCCCAATCACTGTCAGTGTATCCAACTAAATTTTAACATTTAGAAGTAGTATATAAAATGCCACACCTTTTGGTACCTTTAACATACCTCAGAATTCTCTTCACTGCCTGCCAATGTGCATCCTTTGGCTTCTCCATGAATCTGGAAATCAAGCTAACAGCATGCATTATGTCGGGCCTAGTTGCAGTCAAATACATGAGGCTGCCAACTATGCTCTTGTACAAACTAGGATCAAAATCCTTGCTGCTGTCCTCTCTACTGAGTTTTAATCCAATCACTATGGGAGTGATCGTTGCTTTGCTTTCCTGCATATTAAATCTTTCAAGCACTTCATTAACATATTTTGCCTGTGAGATAAAAATCTCATTTTCATCTTGTTATACTTCTATTCCTAAGAAATATTTCAACAAACCCATGTCAGTCATTTCAAATTCTTCTTTCATGACTGTTTTAAAATTTTCAATAAGGTAATCATCATTACCTGTGAAAATAACATCATCAACATATAAAACTACAATCAACATTTTACCATCTTTTTCTTTGATGTAGAGGGTGGGTTCTCCCTCACACTTTTCAAATCTATTTTCCACTAGATAGGAGTCTATCCTACTGTACCACGTTCTTGGTGCTTGCTTCAGCCCATAAAGAGCTTTCTTCAACTTGCACACCTTGTTCTCTTGGCCTTTCTTTTCATATCTGAGAGGTTGTTTAATATAAACCTCTTCCATTAACACTCCATTTAGGAATGTTGACTTCACGTCCATTTGGTAAATTTTCCACTTGTTTTGTGTTGCTATGGACAACACTGCTCTCACGGTTTCCATTCTAAAAACTGGTGCGAAAGTTTCCTCATAATCTATCCCATGCTTCTGCTTATATTCCTTGACAACAAGTCTGGCCTTGTGTCTCTCTATTTTTCCTTCAGCATTACTCTTGGTCTTGTAGACCCATTTAACTCCAATGACATCTTTACCTTTTGGGAGTTCAACCAAATCCCAAGTCTTATTTCTCTCTATGGCATTTATTTCCTCATCCATAGCTTCTATCCATTTCTTATCCTTAATAGCTTCTTAAAAGTGGATAGGATCATCAACATGACAATATAAAGAAAACAAAGAATTGATACCTTCATTTGCTACCTCTTGTTCATAAATTTCATTCAAATTTCTGAACTTCTTACCTCTTTCATTAGGCGTACAAACGCTTGAAGAAGCACTTGAATTTCCTCCTTATGGTGTGCTTGGAGAAGCACTTTCATTTCTCATCAAGGGTGTGCCTTGCTACCCTTGTGTTGGTGCTGCTGTTTGGGGATGTATTTTAGCCAATGCTTCATCATTTTCATCATGAGATAAACAATGTTTAACATTCACTTTTTTCTCTATGCTTCCATCCCAAGCTTCCTCTTTAATAAACTGAACATCTCTACTGAAAATAATCTTCTTGGTAGATGGGTTGTATGACCTGTAAGCCTTGGATTCATCACTGTATCCAATGAAAATATATTTCTCCCCCTGGCTGTCCAACTTCTTCCTTAGTTGATCTGGTATGTGTGCATAAGCCACACATCCAAAAACCTTCATGTGTGTGACACCTTGCTTTGTTCCACTCCATGCCTCTTCCGACACTTTGTTCATAACTACTTTTGTAGGGCCCCTATTCAAAATGTACGCTGCACAATGTACATCTTCAGCCCAATAATCATTAGGCAAATTCTTTTCCTTTAACATACTCCTTACCATGTCCATTATGGTTCTATTCTTCCTTTCGGATACTCCATTTTGCTGCAGAGTATATCTAGTTGTAAACTGCTTATGAATACCATTTTATCTACAAAAACGTAGAAAATATTTAGAGATATAATCACCTCCTCTATCAGTCCTTAGGACTTTGATGTGCAGCCCACTTTGGTTTTCCACAAGTGCTTTGAAATTGCAAAATCTTTCAATCACTTCACTTTTGTTTTTCAAAAAATAAACTCAAGTTTTTCTTGTAAAATCATCTATGAATGTTAACATGTAGTGGTTGCTAGCAAGTGATGGAGTTTGCATCGGTCCACACAAATCTGAGTGGAAAATCTCTAAGGGTGCCTTTGCCCTTATGCTTTTCTCGGAAGGAAAACTTTCTCTTTGTTGTTTCCCCAAGATACAACCTTCACAAAGGCTGTTCGGTTTCTCTATAAATGGTAAAAATCTTACCATTCCTTTTCTATTCAACAAGTTAAGACCTCCAAAGTTGAGATGTCCAAATCTCAAGTGCCACAACCAATTTTCATCTTTTGGTTCGCTTTGGATAGCCTCTTGTTCCACTGCTTTTTTCTCTTCACCATTCTTCAAATCTGCTCTCATTCTAAGAGGGAACATCTTGTTCCTTGTCATCTTCACTTCAGCAATACATTTTTTGCTGGGTGGTTTGTCCATGATGGTACAAACATCATCCTCAAAAAATACATTGTACCCCTTTTGAACAAGTTGTCCAATACTTAAGAGGTTACACTTCATTCCTGGAACATAATAAACAGCTGCTATGGATTTCTTTGGACCTTTCCTTGTTAAAACATTTACATCACCTTTTCCCATAATAGAAACTTTTTTATCAATTCCTAGTGTGACTTGTGACTTCACACTCTCATCTAACATAGAAAACATCGCTATGTTTCCTGTCATATGGTTACTACAACTGGAGTCTAGAAACCATAAATCCTCACTTTTTTCTTCAGCCATATTACAAGCTAAAAACAAATTGTCTTAGCTGAGATTGGCTGCTTATTTCTACATTCATTAGCATAATGACCATATTTTTTACAATAGTGACATTGTACATTGGACTTATCATACCTTTGTCCTTGAGCATTCTGCTGACCACTTTGCTGGCTGCTGCCTTGGCCTTGATGATGATTTGGATTGCTACCCCTTCCTTGAGAAATTGCTGGACTGTTCCTTCCACCTCTGTTTTGGCTTCAACCTCTTCCTCTCTTGTTTCCTATACCCTGGATATTAAAGGCATGCTCAAGAGATGAGTTTTCACTTCTACTCAATCTCTGCTCATGAGTCATTAATGATGCATGTAGCTCATCCACTGAAAAATTTGTGAGATCCTTAGTCTCCTCTATGGTGGTGACAATCACATCAAATCTTGAGGGTAGACTCCTCAAGAGTTTTTCCACAATCCTCTTATTTTCAAGAGTCTCTCCATGCGATATTATTTGTGTGACCATTCCAATCACATGAGTGAAGAATGAGTCAATAGTATCTGACTCTTTCATACAGAGAGTCTCAAAGTCTCTCCTCAGCAACTGAAGTTTTGTTGTCTTCACTTTTTCCATGCCTTGATAGGCTGTCTTGAGAGTTTCCCATGCTTCTTTGGATCTCTTGGCTACTGCTATCCTCGGAAACACACTCTCATGCACTGCTTGATACAATAAGAAGAGAGCTTTGGAGTCTTTCTTCTTATTGCTCTTCAGCAACTCTTTCCTTGCCTGAGTTAAATCATCAAACTTGTCTTCATCTACTGGCTCTTCAAAGCCATCCACAAAAAATTCCCATAAGTCTCGGGAAACAAATAAAGCTCTCATATTTATTGACCAGTAGTCATAATTTTTCCCATTAAATTGTGGGAGGTGGATATTTCCAATACCCATGCTAGTGCTGGCTCCAGCCATTCTTGCACTCTTAACTATGATTCAAAAACCACTTGACTGTGTATTCAAAATAGCTGACTGTTATGCAACAATAACACAATGAACTATATAGAGAAATACCTTGAATTATTTTTGGCTGAGTCTTCACACTGCTGGAGAAGCTGCTGCAACAAAGAACTCTTTTCCTTCAGCTTCTTTGATCTTCAAAGAGCCTGGACTAGCTTTGATACCATGTTGGAATATTGAAAATTCCAGAACAACAATGGAGAGAGTAATACTCTCCTCTTCTGACACAGAGAAATAAAAAAATCTTGACAGGAGACAGAGTTTCCACTTGAAAACAAAACTTCTATTCCAAAAAAAAATATTACAATGATACTAGACTGCTGCAAAACACAGTGCTAGAGGAGACCTCACTGTCTCTCAAAGTAAACTCTCTGTCTCACAGTAATAACGCACTACTGTGCTTACAAAACAAAATTACATTCACTGTGTGTTCTAAAAAAAAAACACTACACTGCTGTGTGTAAAAATTCTGTTCTGTGTAATAACAAAACAGTACATACTACATTGCCTCTCGGGCTCTTAAACTTTTATATGCCTCAGCACTTTACATAATAATAAAAAAACTATATTAAAATTAAAACTAATTTTAAATCTAAAACTATGTTGGGGGTTCACTTTATAATTGTTTTAATATATATATGTTGCTTATATTAAAACATAACCAAAACTTTGATCGCGCATGAATTTAAAACAAAATCTTTGACCGTGCATGAACTCCAGACTTCAAACCTCATTTAACCCGACTGCACAAAACCATTTCGCGTTACAATTCTGGGCGCTGACATCAGCCAAATTGCGATGCGAAATCTCATTAAATCAGCCCTATAAAACTGTATCAGGTCTGGTTTAGGCCTACTCACGCAAGCGGATTTGTGACCTGAAGTCCATTTAATTCCACCTCAATGAATATTTCGGGTCTGGTTCTTTGCAATGCGAACGACACAAACAAAAATCCGCTCCAATGATCTGCTGCCATGTGTCATGCGCTGGCTGGTCTGAGGTGTGCGACCACTGAGAACTTTCAACAGAATCAATACTAGAAAAACTTGGCACATCCAAAATTTCAAAAACTTTACAGTCCTAACCAGATTTCAAAAAAATTCCACATCATGCATAAATTTCTATTATTTTCCAAACAACCTGGGCAAAATAAACCAATGTTAATAAATAACGTGTGTATAAAATTTACATGAAACAGTTCTATCCGTCTTCATGCTTCCCAATTATTTCCAACTTTATTTAAAAAAAAAAAAAAAAACAAAGAACAAAACAACGATTTCCCAAATTTTTTCGATTTTAATTTTAAAAAAAAAGGACAAAGAACAAAACAATGACTCCTGTCATCTTTTTGTCTTCTGCCTGGAAGCTCACAAAGTGTCGCCACTCGATTACCGTCAGTGTGGCCACCGCCCACGGGACCATTTCTTTTTTCCAGTTTTTGGAAAACAATGATTTGGTTTTCTAAACGAAATTGAGTTGTAAATTAAGTGCAATTAAAGTGAAGACCAACAAGAACAATTGTATTCATAGCCATAACCAGAGATTTACAGTTGCCTTTGCCCCTCCGGCAGAAGTGGGTGTCTTTTGCCCACCCACTACTCAGAAAACTGGGATGCTGCATGGAGGACATTTGATCGGGTGATTTAACGTCTTGATGTTAAGCTCCCTCGATTTCTGGAAACGGTTGCTTAATTTCTGAAAAGCTGCCTCTCCCAATGTGCCAATTTCTAAAAACTAATCTGCAGCTGTTTCCTTAATTTATGGAAACCAACTGCGGTAATTTCCCTAAATTACGGAAATCAACTACAGATAATTAATTTCTTGTTGGGAGCTATTGAAATGGTCCATTACTCCCACTGCAAGTTCTCTACCATGATTTGTGGAACACTTGAAACATAGCCAACATAAGCTTGATGGAAGCTAGGCTATAAAGATTTATGTTTGGTCCCCAAGCTAACTAACTCAATCCTCTTCAGTTTTACACCATCAAGCTAGAGTGAGCAGAGCTTGGAAGTGCCTTCAGATTTTCTCCACTGTATGTGCTCTCAAGCTAAGAGTCTCTCTACCCCTTCGTTGGAAAATCCAAAGTTCCTCCCACTACAAGTTATATGAAAAATTATATGCTCTGGGTAGTCTATTCGATTTCAACTGGAATCTTTTAATTGATTGAACAATTTGTTTGCAGTAGAAGTAGCAATCTGTTTACAGTTGAAGTAGTAGGGGTGATGCAATGTGAATGGGTATATAAAACGTTGAAAGAATTCTCTCACGTTAATAAAAACAGAGTATTTATTTGGTGCTAGACTTTTTTTCTACCGCGGTAAATTTAGTTACTAGAGAATGGTTTCTTGCGGGTTTCTGTTCAAGCATATTATTTTACTTTACCATAAATTTTGTTGAAGACTCGTTGCATAGAAAGAAATAATATTTTTCATAACGACGGAGTTTCATTACTTGAAGAAAAATATGAAGTTTTAAAAAGTTTCAGCAAAACAGATTGGAGTTTCAGAAAAACAGTTTGGAGTTTCAACAAAACAGATTTGAGTTTCAGCAAAACAGATTAGTAGCAAAAGTTTTTCACACTGTGAATCATTTCAACACCAATGGTTGGAGGTATTTAAGATTTACTGGGAAATTTGTTTATTTTTTAATTTTCGATTCTTTCAAGTTTTTATTTCGCATTATAGAATCGATATTTAGCTTACATTTGGTATCAGAGAAGATTTTTATCTCTGCCTTAGTGATTATAGACATTGTTTGGCTAAATGTTTTATTTTTTTAAGAAAATCTGAATTAAAATTTTTATTTGGAAATATGTCTACTCAATTTTTATGCATATAATATTTATTTAGTTTAATTATATGCAATTTGGAAAATATGCTTGTATTTAGTTTGCATGAATTAATTATTTAAACTATACAAGAACCATGGTTAAATGTTATGCATGAGTATTGTAGTTTTATTCATGCAAATTATTTGTTAATTTTTATGAAAATAATGTCTACTGATTCATATAATTTTAATTGATTAGAGAATAGCCACAACATCTCTAATTAAATAAAATTATATATTATGATTGATTAGAATCACATAAAGAATATTTAGACATTAATTGTAATTAATTATATTAAATATAATAAATTTTATCCCACAGGAATTTTTGTTATATTTATATAATTAATTAGGATAAAATATTCATACTTTACCTAGAGGAGTTATGAATTAATAGTTTTATCATAAAGTTCAAAAATAACATAGAATTTGATAAATTCTATCATAAAGAATAAATGAATCTACTTGAATTAAAAATTTAGTCCACAGACAATTTTTATGTCATTAGATTCAATTTTAAGATTGATTTAAATTGGTAAAGCATGAAATTTTTATTTATTCCTCAATTTTAACATAAGCATGTGATTTTTAATTTTATGCAGTTGTACAGCCTGTAAATTTCTCTAAAATTCGTACTGATATCCCTGAAATTAAGGGAGATAACTATAAAATCTGGAAGGAGAGAGTTCTTCTTCATTTGGGGTGGATGGATATAGACTATGCTATTAGGAAAGACGAACCACCAACACTCAATAATACCAACACTGCAGTGGACATCATGCTTTATGAACGATGGGAACGATCTAATCATTTAAGCGTGATGTTCATTAAGACTAAAATTGCAGCTGGTATTCGTGGTTCCGTTGAACAGCATGAAAAGGTCCAAGACTTGCTGAAAGCCATTGATGATCAATTCATCACTTCAGACAAGGCACTATAAAGCACCCTAATTATGAAGTTCTCATCCCTAAGGCTCACCAGTGTAAAAGGTGTGCGCGAGCACGTCATGCAAATGAGGGACACTGTGGCTCAATTGAAGAAACTCGAGGTTGAAATATCAAATTCTTTCCTAGTGCACTACATCCTGAACACCCTTCCACACCAATACAGACCCTTCAAAATCTCATACAACACACATAAGGATAAATGGTCAATTAATGAACTTATGACCATATTTTTTCAAGAGGAAGACAGATTGGTGATGGAAATGGGAGAAAGTGCAATGCTGGCAATGCGAGGAAAGGGCAAATCTCAAGCCTATCGGAAAGGGAAAGGTACAATACCTCCCCAAGCCGATATCAAGAAGGATTCCAAGTGTTTCTTCTGTAAAAAGAAGGGACACATGAAGAAGGAATGCGCCAAATTTCAGAAATGTCTTGTAGAAAAAGGTAATCCAATCTCATTTGTTTGTTATGAATCTAATATGGTTAATGTAAATATTAACACCTGGTGGATTGATTCTGGATCAACAATTCACAATTTGAATTCCTTGCAGGGTTTGCAAAAACTAAGGAAGGTAGTGGGAAGTGAGCAAAGCATCTTATCAGGAAACAAGATGGGCTCGCATGTGGAGGCTATAGGAACATGCTATTTAACTTTAAGTAGTGGATTTGTTTTAGAATTAGAAAAGACCTTTTATGTACCAAGTTTTTCTAGTAACTTGATTTCAGTTTCAATGCTTGTACCTTTTGGATATTCCTTTAACTTTTCAGAAACATCCTTCAGTTTATTTTATAAATCTAATTATGTTGGGAATGGTATTCTGTCTAATGGTCTTTACTGCATTAATTTACAAAACAATGTCACTTATGATTGAATGCATGTTCACACTGGTATTAAAAGATGTGTTATTGATGAAAATTCCTCTAAATTATAGCACCAGAGACTAGGTCATATCTCCATAGAAAGAATTAAAAGATTGGTAAATGAAGGGGCACTTGATACTCCGAATTTTACTGATTTTGAGACTTGTGTGGACTGCATAAAGGGAAAGCAAACCAACAATTCAAAGAAAGGTGCCAATAGGAGTTCAGACATATTAGAGATCATACATATTGATATATGTAGTCCAGACATGGACTCACATGGTCAGATATACTTCATCTCTTTTATAGATGATTTCTCACGATATATGTATCTCTACATGCTTCATAAAAAGAGCGAAGCATTAGATGTCTCTAAGATCTTTAAGGCTGAAGTAGAGAATCAATGTGGCAAGCAAATTAAGATCACGAGATCAGATAGAGGTGGAGAATATTATGGTAGATACACAGAAGATGGACAAGCACCTGGGCCATTTGCAAAATTTCTTCAAAAGCATGGGATTGTTGCCCAATACACCATGCCTGGTTCACCCGACCAGAATGGTGTAGCAGAAAGAAGAAACCAAACATTATTGAACATGGTGCGGAGTATGCTTAGTAGCTCCAATCTTCCTAAATCCTTGTGGACTGAAGCACTTAAGATGGTAGTGTATATTTTAAACCGAGTTCCAACCAAGGTTGTTCCTAAAACGCCTTTTGAATTATGGAAAGGTTGGAAACCGAGTTTGCGACATATGTGAATTTGGGGATGCCCGTCTGAAGTGAGAATATATAATCCACAAGAGAAGAAGCTGGACCCAAGGACCATTAGTGGGTATTTCATTGGATATGCTGAAAGGTATAAAGGTTATAGATTTTATTGTCCATCTCACAGCACTAGGATTGTGGAATCAAGAAATGCAAAGTTTCTTGAAAATGACTTGATCAGTGGGAGCGATCAAACTAGGAACATAGTTTCTGAGAAGGATCATTCAGAATCTCAACCTTCCACCTCAAGTGATAGATTGGTTATTGTCCATAACACCCCTCAAGTACAAACTGGTGTTGAACAACCAATTGTTGAAGTTCCACAAGCTGCTGATGACATTCGAGTAGATCAGATAGTTCAAGAATTGCCAAGAATTCTTGAAAAACAAGTTGAACCACGTACTTTTCAGGAAGATGGTGGTACAACATTAAGAAGATCTACTAGACCAAAGAGATCAGCAATTCCTGATGATTATGTTGTGTATCTTCAAGAATATGACTACGACATCAGAGGCGAAAATGATCCTGAGTCCTTTTCACAAGCCATGAGTTGTAAAGAATCAGAATTATGGTACGATGCCATGAAGGAAGAGCGGAATTCTATGAAGAGTAACGAAGTCTGGGATCTTGTTGAGTTGCCTAATGGTTCAAAAGCCATTGGATGTAAATGGGTCTTTAAGACAAGGAAAGACTCATTGGGAAACATTGAGAGATACAAGGCAAGACTCGTTGCAAAGGGATTCACTCAGAAAGAAGGAATCGATTACAAGGAGACTTTCTCTCCTGTATCTAAGAAATATTCCTTGCACTTTATTATGGCATTAGTAGCCCATTTTGACTTGGAGTTGCACCAAATGGATGTGAAAACAACTTTTCTCAATGGAGATCTAGAGGAGGAGGTTTACATGAAACAAAATGAAGGATTCTCCTCTAGTGATGGTAAGAAATTGGTTTGCAAGCTTAAGAAATCATTATATGGATTAAAACAAGCATCCCGCCAATGGTATTTGAAATTTCATAATGTAATTTCTTCTTTCGGTTTTGTAGAAAACATTATGGATGAATGTATATACCTTAAAGTGAGTGGGAGTAAAATCTGTTTTCTTGTTTTATATGTGGATGACATTTTGCTAGCAACCAATGATAAGGGTTTGTTGCATGAGGTGAAACAATTCCTCTCTAAAAAATTCGATATGAAGGATATGGGTGAGGCATCTTATGTCATTGGCATTAAGATTCATAGAGATAGATTTCGAGGCATCTTGGGTCTGTCTCAGGAAACCTATATTAATAAAATTTTAGAGAGATTTCGGATGAAGGATTGTTCACCAAGTGTCGCTCCCATTGTGAAGGGTGATAGGTTTAGTTTGAACAAATGCTCGAAGAACGACTTTGAAAGGGAAAAAAAGAACATTCCATATGCTTCTGCTATCGGAAGCCTAATGTATGCTCAGGTCTGCACAAGACTTGACATTGCATTTTTTGTGGGAATGTTGGGACGATATCAGAGTAATCCAGGTTTAGACCACTGGAGAGCTGCAAATAAAGTAATGAGGTACCTTCAAGGAACCAAAAACTACATGCTTATGTATAGACGGACGAACAATTTGGAAGTGATTGGCTACTCAGATTATGACTTTGTTGGATGTGTTGATTCACGCAAATCAACATCAGGATACATTTTTATGATGGCCAGTGGAGTCGTATTATGGAGGAGTGCCAAGCAGACTTTGATTGCCACTTCCACTATGGAAGCCGAGTTCGTCTCCTGTTTTGAGGCTACTTTACATGGTGTATGGCTTAAGAGTTTCGTTTCAGGGCTTAGAATTATGGATTCTATCTCAAAGCCATTAAGAATATATTGCGACAATTCAACTATTGTTTTTATGGCTAAGAACAACAAAAATGGGAGTTGAATCAAACAAATCGACATTAAGTATTTAGCTATAAGGGAACGTGTTAAAGAAAATAAAGTGGTCATTGAGCACGTTAGCACTGAGTTGATGATCATTGATCCTTTGACTAAGGGCATGCCACCGTTTAAATTCAAGGATCATGTAATGAATATGGGACTTGGTTCCATTATGTAGTTTCTCATTGTATGAACAATGTTATTTTTAATGAAATTCTTAATCATTGTGATGTTTTTTCTCATATTTATGTGCACCTTAATTTTATTTGAGAGAATTCATCTGTGTAGGACCAAGAATAAACATGGGGTTTATTCATTAAGAAATTGTTACCACATAAATTTTAATAGGAATAAATACATAGTAATACATGGAAGATAATAATCGTCATTAGAGGACTTATCGCCATGATTCATGTATTTATTAATTAATATAGATTATCAATGGTTTTTAATATGAGACATTAAGATTGGAAGTATGGACCAAGTGGGAGAATGTTAAGCTCCCTCGGTTTCTAGAAACGGCTGCTTAATTTCAGGAAATCTACCTCTCCCAACGTGCCAACTTCTAAAAACTAATCTGCAGTTGTTTCCTTAATTTATGGAAACCAACTGTAGTAATTTCCCTAAATTACGGAAATCAACTGCAGATAATTAATTTCTTGTTGGGAGCTACTGAAGTGGTCCATTACTCCCACTGCAAGTTCTCTACCATGATTTGTGGAACACCTGACACATAGCCAACAGAAGCTTGATGGAAGCTAGGCTATAAAGATTTCTGTTTGGTCCCCAAGCTAACTAACTCAATCCCCTTCAGTTTTACACCATCAAGCTAGAGTGAGCAGAGCTTAGAAGTGCCTTCAGATTTTATCCACTGTATGTGCTCTCAAGCTAAGAGTCTCTCTACCCCTTCATTGGAAAATCCAAAGTCCCTCGCACTACAAGTTATATGAAAAATTATATGCTCCAGGTAGTCCGCTCGATTTCAACTGGAATCTGTTAATTGATTGAGCAATTTGTTTACAGTAGAAGTAGCAATCTGTTTACAGTTGAAGTAGTAGGGGTGATGCATTGTGAATGGGTATATAAAACGTTGAAAGAATTATCTCACGTTAATAAAAACAGAGCATTTATTTGGTGCTAGAGTTTTTTTCTACTGCGGTAAATTTATTTACCAGAGAATGGTTTCTTGTTGGTTTCTGTTCGGGCATATTATTTTACTTTTCCATAAATTTTGTTGAAGACTCGTTGCATAGAAAGAAATAATATTTTTCATAGCGACGGAGTTTCATTACTTGAAGAAAAATATGAAGTTTTAAAAATTTTCAGCAAAACAAATTGGAGTTTCAGCAAAACAGTTTGGAGTTTCAGCAAAATAGATTTGAGTTTCAACAAAACAGATTGGTAGTGAAATTTTTTCACACTGTGAATCATTTCAACACCAATTGCTGGAGGTATTTAAGATTTACTGGGCAATTTTTTTTTTTTTTACTTTTCGATTCTTTCAAGTTTTTATTCGCATTATAGAATCAATATTTAGCTTACAATCGAGTGAACAGAGGTTTAAGCAGGTATAATCGAAAGTTTGATATGCCACTATATGCAATTGTTGAAAGTTTAGCGAGTTCTTGGGTATACACTAGCCAACCTCCCATGTAGCGAGGAGTCACTTTAGCAAAATATTGTGAAAATATATTCCATTATTATCATCTTTCACTTTCTATTTGTTAGTATGAATCCTTTGTCGAAGTGTACGAAAAAGGACCACTTTAGCTATGCATAACTAATAGTCCTAACAACAAAAGTGGCTGCCAATATCTTCAGATCTGCGGTTAGTTGAACATAAAAGAGCTGCAAAAACCAGATCTATGCATGGAAAGACATTAAGCAGAAAAAATAAGGGTTTGCTCCATATACCAATAGACAAGACAAGAACAATTTTTGAAAGAATTTTTATATTAATTGGGCACCTGGGAGGAAAACAAGAAGGCGTATCCAATTCTCCTCAGTGGGATGGGTTCTTAGAAGTCCTCAGCACTTCAGATCTAATATTTCTCTCTCTTGTTGGTGTAGAAAAACCCACACAAAGAATGGAACTCAAAGGGAGCTCACACAACAAATGGTAGAAAAGAGTGACCAAATGTATAGATCCAGAGTGATCTAATAGGCAACAAAAGGTGAAGAATGGTAGGAAAAACCCTCCTATTTATAACAAAATATTGGGTCATTCTAGATCTTGGTGCATGGGTTAACCAGATCTAGATCCACTTTTTATGGAATATTTTATTATATTTGTTGGAGGAAAAGGTATTTGACTTGGGTCAAATCCCTTAATTTGTCAAAAATAAATAAATAAATGATTTATTTATCTTTTTAAGGAAGCGGTTAGAAGATAATCAAATAAATAATAATTTATGTATCATTTAAAGGAAGTGGTTGAATGATAATTAAATAAATAATGACTTATTCAATTATTTATAAATGATTTAGTCAAATTTAACAAGGAATATTATTTAAATAAGGTTTTAAATAATTATTCCTAGAAAATAATAAGATAAATAAGGATTTATCTAATTAATTTCCTTGTTTTGGGTTAAATATGACCAGGAATAATAATTAAATTATTGTTTAATTCATTATTCCATGAGGAAAATAAAAAAAAATATAGATTTGTTTAATATTTCCTTTTTGGGGTTTTCACAATTTTTTAACATAGTGAAGGCAATTTTACTTAGGGTAAAATTGGTCTTACATGGTGTACTTGGGTCCATCTAATGATAATAGGTTATATGACCAAAAAATGGTGTAACATATTTCCCCCCGGCGTGCGAGTGTTAGGAGCAAATCGTATGACCGAAGTACGTTGTAAGAACTCAATCACCAGACATCAAGAGGGAAGTCAGAGAGAGAAATGTAAGGTAGACGAGTGTGCTGAAGAACTAGACCCTGAGGAGATGAGACTCGTAGGTGCAACAAGTCTCTTTTTATGAGAGGGTACTGTGCTAAAGGCGGCGGGAGGCATACCTATGCCCGCTAAGACAAAGTACAAAAGAATAGTGTGTCCGGTAAAAAAGGGACCAAACCATAAAGTATAGCCGGCATAAACATGAGCCAGATAAAAATAAAATGAAGGATCCCACATACATTGTGTGCCTAGGATGACAGCCAGGACTTATAGAATAATATCTGAGTACATGAGATACAAATACAACCCAAATGCCCCCTATAAGCGGGGAAGGGCTCACAAAATCTGACTGATACATGCAAATCAAAGAGGCGCTGCAAGCGGCTAAGGCCGACACCATCAAATATATGGAGCTGCATCGAGGGCTGCAATGAAGAGGTCATCCGGGCATGTGGGGGGCTACCTGCAGGGCCACCCCCTCATGAGGGTTGAGACATCTCACACACACCCGGGAATCATCAAGAGCTGCTGCTGGATCACTAGACCATCAAGTATACGAATCTCGATCATGCTGAAAGTAGCTGGAGAAACAATCAAGTCAAAGGGAAACGAGAGATCCCTTTGCCTGATCCGAGGCACCGAATCAAGAGTGGGAGCTAGAACCAAGGTACACTGCCCTCTAGACCTGGCTTCTGGAAGGAATGAGCTGATGTCGACAGAAGGAAGTCTGCCATAAGTGAGGCAATGAGACATCCTCAACTAAGGCACGAGAGAAAATAGTGGAGCGACGGACAGACTGAAACTAATGATGATAGGGAAATGGAAATGAATGAGTAGCGAATGGACGACTTCCCTTGTTAGAGCATAAAGGGCATGAATGACCTGGCAGCAACTGACACAATATCATAAGGGATAGAGGACAATGGGACTGAAGGTCATAAAGTGCGACACAAGAAAGAGACCAAGCAATGAAGGATGGAGGGCTATAGCGGGGTATAAAGGGACTCAGGATAGACTCCATGAATGCGATGATGACTCAACTTGGATGCTCTAAACAAGGGCGACTCGATGGTGCTACCACACAGTAAAGGCCCAGTGGGGGACCATAAAAACATGAGTACAAGATGGGAACTCATGACAAAAATCGACACGAACAAAGACAAGTAGGGAGGCGAAGTGGTGCCGAGAGTACAAGTGTCGTAAGTGAGGAAGTTCGATTTTAATGAGAGGGGAAGTGACCCTTCTTGGACAAAATGTGTCCTGGTGAAGTATCCGATCATAAAACACTAACAGATACCCATTTTAGGGATCGGTGAGAGCTTTCCAACGGTGCAGACGGTTTGTCAAACGGGGCTACAACGTGGTCGCAGCAGTCGAAAGAAGAAACATGGGTTCTCTTTTAATAAGGCAGTTTTCCCTCCAAATTCACTCATTTGCTATAGTTGTTGTAGTGAATGTAGAGAGGAGAGAAGGCCCTAAATCTTGCGGTGAGCGTAGCGGACAAACCGACCGTTGGAATCGAGATCCGTCAGTTGCAGGTAAGAGGCCTAACCTTACTCTTTCATTTTGATGGATTGAAAGTTTAGTTTAGGGCCCAAAATCCCAGAAACAGACCCTCCTTCATCTCTATGGCCGGATCGCACTTTTTGGGCCAAAAAGTGCGAACTGGGACGCAGGTTTCAGGGAAAAAACTATGACCTGGTCCAGAACTGGGCAAAAAACTGCGACCTGGGAGATGAGGGGGTTTTGGTGCTGTTTTATGGCTGGGAGTTGGGTTTTTGTGTTTGGTTATGGTATTCCCGATCTGTATGCTGACAAAGATGATGTTTTTGTGCAGGGATGGCTGATTTACGGGTTAACTGGAGAGAGAGAGACCTGGGTACATTACGGGCAGAGATCCAGGTGGATCAGGGTGTCCGTCGTGTGTTGGCCAGGTTTGGGGTTCTAAAGTTTTTGGAGAAACCGTTGATGAGAGCAGGAGAGCCCTTGTTGGCCCAGATTATCAGTTATTGGGATCCAGAGCATGAGGTCTTTGTAGTGCAGGGGCATAGGATCGAACTGACAATCCAGGATGTGTATTTCCTGACGGGTCTCCCACCACTGGGGATGGTGGGAAACACACAGCCAGTATTACCGCGGGGGTGGCATATCATGGAGTTTGTGGAACGACATTGTCGACCGGGTCTCCAAGTTAAGGGGACTCAGATACCGATCAGGGATCTAGAGAGGCTAGAAACCCGTGCAATGGCCGCAGCTGTGCTGCGTATCCTGGGAAACCAGGCGTTCCATCACATCACCGGGGGGTAGATGATGCTGGTAGAGAGTGCGTTGAGTGGGACCTACTATGGGGGGCCCAAATGATGTTGGTGTCATTAAAACGACAATTGTTGCTCTGCAAGCGGCAAGTGAACCACGATTGCTCGTATGGGACTTTATTGTGTGCCTTCTTCTTTGAGAAGATCCCGACCTTGCGGCCTCGTGTACAGCTTCCAGATGGGGGCCCGAGAGAGCCCAGGATGCGCCAGTGGGGGTGGCTACTGTGCAGAGGAGGAGGAGGGGCGGTCGGGCGAGTGTTTCGACCTGAGTTCTTTACCCATTGGGATCAGATTCCGTTATACATAGATGACTATCCTTATAGTGGGATGAGTTATTGTGGAGATCCGAACCTGCCACTTCTGCCTGGTCGAGTCTGGGGGGCCGATGGTAAGTGACAGATTGCTATTCTTGTATGGGCATGTTACAGTTTTTTGAATAGTAGCTAGGGTACTGATTCATGTACTGTTGGTATGCAGATATAGCGCCGGTAAAACCAGCCGGATATATGGGACAACCGGCAGCCGCTGGAGCTGCAGGTCCAAGTGGGTCGAGAGCAGCGCAAAATGAGGATGCAGCAGCCCTTCTAGAGAACATCTGCCGTAGATGTGAAAGGTTGCTGACCGGAGTATCAGAGCGCGGGTGGCAGGTCTTAGACGACCAGTACATAGAGCCATGTATTGGTCTACCCTCGGAATGGCGAGGGGTCATGCGGCGCATGGCAATGGCCGGTCAGGGGATACGTGATCTACAGGCGGCAGGGGCAGAGCCATTGGCTCGGGATCCGCCCAAATAGTGATTAGGTGTGGGGCATGTGGTGCCCCCTAGTGTGTATGTAGGGGCAGGTGATGCCCCTAGTTTTGATTTTTTTGTAAAATTCTATGGGCATGTCATATGTATCAGAACACATGCTTTTGCGACACATATTATGGATATGCATCGTGTTTAGTGATTATGAATGTTATTGTCTTGTATGAAATGCGTGTGATAAATGCCAATCTAGAACATGGTTTGCAATACTATCTACATAGTGATTCTGTTCTCGAGGTACATGGTTGAAAGTTATGGTTTCAAATGCAAGTGTCAAGAGTTTCACTCGTAAATAGCGTCTAAACAGCACAGGGTTATGCACACGATAAACACCATTTAGTTGCATGACAAGAAGTAGGGAATCCAAACGAACGTGCAGATGGAGGATGCGATGGAAGAGGGCATCGGCTAAGAGACCACGCACTGTATCATATTCGGCCTGATTGTTGGTGGCAGAACTAATGCAGACACCATTAGAGAGAAAAAGGTCATGCAAGGGGGTGAAGATGGCCCAACCTGCTGAGTCTAGATTCTGGGAGTAACGACTTGCACCATCGGCGTAACCGATAAAGGGTGTGGACGGAGGGTCCTGCAAAATGGTGGTACAAGACAACAAATGAGGGGAGGAGAGGCAATGACGGCAGTGTGAGTGCACAGAAGACATCAGGCGGCAACTGCGGGAGGGAGTGCAAGGAGCAGGATGACTATGACTCATATACAAACTAGAGGGTGGTATATGAGGGTTATCGAAAGTATGGTGAGGACTCGGGCTGCGGAGGTCAACCAAGACACGGATGGAGTGATCTCGTATATGAGTAGAAAAGGGGTGGTCAGGGGACACAACAGGGGAGGATGCAGGGGGGCTAGGCTCCAAGTGCCTCGCAGAGGCGGATAGGTAAAGAATGGTTACAGTAGACTCCGTCATCTGAACATCAGGGGGGGGAATGTCGATGGGAGCGGGGGGATCCTCAGGCTGACCTGAAGCATACTGCGTGAGGATGGGAGAGGTGGATTGATTTTTTTCAACCTCATACTCTCGGACCACCTCTAAAGAGGCGCGGTAATGCGTCAGGTGAGGACAATGGTGAGAGTAATGGCCATGAACGCCGCACAAAGCACAAGGTTTGTTGGTGCGGAGAGTCTTGGGGTTCTTGGTTACGGACGAAGAAGGAATGGAGGCTTCAGGGACCGTAGACTCGGGGAACGCGACTTTAACCATAGGCTGAATACGAGGCAACTCGGGACAAGCATGGGTGGCATGACCGGTGACATCACATAAGGCACAAGGCTTTGCGGGCGGAGGAGGTGCCAGGTCAGTCATGGTGGTCTTGTCTTTGGGTGCCCCCTTGCGGGCTTTGCCTTTCTTTCCGGGAGCCGTCATGACAGGAGAAGGGTCCTGTGGAGGTGCGGGAGGCACAGTGGCAACGGAGGAAGCGAGGGGGACCGGTTGAACTGGTGTCAAAGCCATATAGGGTTTAGGGTGAC
The DNA here is from genome assembly GCA_034641835.2 of Pinus albicaulis. NCBI lineage: Eukaryota > Viridiplantae > Streptophyta > Pinopsida > Pinales > Pinaceae > Pinus > Pinus albicaulis. The sequence goes on from CM076580.1 coordinate 94,044,070, forward strand.
CAGGAGGGGTGGCGGCTGGGGGATCGAGGTACCAGACCGGTATGCCCAAGGTCAGGTTAGGGAGAGAGAGGGTGGCCATGACAGGGACAGAATATACTCCAAGAGGGGGAGCCAGGAAAGGTATCTTCCCAGTAGGGAAATGACCAGGAGGGACGGCTCCGAGATGGTTAAGGCCTGGGGGAACCGATCTAGGAGGATAAAGGGGTTCGGGGATACCAGCTGTAGGGGGAGGGCCAGAAGGAGGAGGTCGGGCTGGCTGATATGAAGGGCTAAGAGCGGGTTGCGAAGGGCGAGGGGGAGGTTGCTGACTAGCCGAGGTAGGCCGCTTACGGGCAGCCTGAGACGATTGCATCATGCAAACATTCGATGAGCTGGGATCAGTGATGGGAGGAGGAGGGAGATTAGGAAAAGTTCCAAGCAGGGAGGAATCTTTGTAAACGCCGGGGGAGACACTGGTCAAGGAATCGACGGTTTGCTTGTTGGCTACAGAAGAGATGGTCGTCTCAGGTGAGGTCTGAGATTTTGGCTCATGATATGTCAACTGGTCGATGGTGACTATCTTTCCATTATGGGGGAAAGACATCTTGCGGAAAACCACGGATGGGACAGCAGACATAGCATAGGTGTAGCTTCGCCCCAATAGAATGTTGTAGTCTAGCGGGGCGTCAATGACTTCGAAGTCAACGCAAACAATCTTACCGGCGAGGGTGATAGGACAATTACAAAAAAGGCCAATGCACTGGGAGGCATGGCCGTCCCACGCTCGAAGGGTGATCGTGGAAGGGGCCAGCTCAGGGGATCCGAGTTGCTTCCAAACCGAAGCGGACATCACACAGGTGGATGCCCCCTCATCAATTATACACCGGGAAATGTTGGCGTTCTAGATTTTGACTGGGATTTGGAAGGCGACGGAAGAAGGAAGAGGGGGATGGTCTGATTGAGTGGCGTCGAAAAAAATCATTTAGTCATCAGCAGGATCTATAGCGCCCACGACAGATAGTAGAGCCTTCTTTTGGGAAGGGCACGACTGGAGGAGTTCCAATGTGGAAATGGCAGCAGGAGATTGCGCCAAATCATCTACTATACTATACGAATGAGCAGCTCGACCAGAAGCAACGTTTCGACGTAGGGGTCCCTTAGGAATCTTGGTATGGACCTCAACTTTGGGTTGAGGGATATGTAAGGGGCCACTGGATGTCGAAAGAGGCTCTGTAGAACTTGGAGAAGGAGGCTCGGGGGCAGACTGAGCAGGAGGCTTGGGGTACTGGCGAGACCGAGTTTGAAGGTGAAGGTCGATGGTCGGGGAAGGATCGAAGTGCATCATAAGGATCTGGTAATCAGAGGAACCAGAAAGGGAAGGGGGAGTGGCGACCTGGCTGTCAGGTAGTTGGGTAGCCACGAATCCTTGCTGAGGGAAAGGATCAGTAAACACAGCCGGTTGGGTAGTGGCCACATTAGGAGGAGCATGAGGGGAGGCGTGTTGTCCGCGCAATGTGGCTTGAGACTCCCACATCTGACGCATCTGGGGTAAGAGGGGACAATCGTGCGTGTAATGACCATAAACACCGCAACACGAACAAGGCTTATTTGTGCGAAGTGGCATGTCCGACTTGGGCTGAGTGCCCTGTTTTTGGTTGGCAGTGTTAGGGTCCACAGGTACCAGGGGCAGATTGGTTTTGATTGCCTCTCTGCCTTATTTGAGAAGAAGGCGGATTAGTTGCGCCTTATTGTGCAAATACTTGCCCTGGAGGGGGCTGTAAGTGTTGTTGCGGGTTTTGAGGAGGCAAGGGAGATGGAAGTGCATATGTTGGAAGAGCTGGTGCACCAGGCTGCAGATAAGGGTAATGGTGGGGTTGGGAAACATTGAGGTAAGCAGGAGGTTGGGCAAAAGGAGGAGGCATGCCGTATCCTGGATACATGCTACCGGGAGGGGGAAGAGTGCTAGAGGTGCTGGCCCCTCCCTGAGGGAGACCATAGCCCATAGAAGGTTGAGCGTACGGATGGGAAAGGGCTCCAACGATACCATTGGTGGAATGAGATGCCCCCGGGGCGTTAGCGCCGCCGAGCCTGGGGAGGTCAGGAAGGACGGTATAAACATAACCAGAATGAGCGTAGATCAGGTCATATTTCAAGGCTATTTGGAGGGCGGCTTCTTCAGTTTGAGGAAAGTGAGAGGCGACATCTTTGCCGATAGGAGCTAAGAGGGTGCGAAGGAACCAGTCCATGTAAACCCGATCTTCGAAGGGGGGGGCTCGACATAAGCTTCGTCTTCGTCGCCATTCCTGAACATGGGTGGAAAGGAGGGTCGAAGAGGTTTGCTTGAATGAGGTCAAAAGCTCCGTGCCAGTATCGTATCGGAGAGGGAGCTGGAAATAAGATAAAAAGGCTTGGGCAAGGGTCACAAAGGTGGTATGGGAAGAGGCGGCTTGTTCAACATACCATTTAGAAGCTTTGCCGGTAAGCGTGCATTGGAACAAACGAAGACGGATGGAGTCATCGGTAATGGAATTGGAGGAACACCACATGTGGAAAGATCGGACATGATTGGTTGGATCTTCTCCAGCAAGGCCTTTGAACTTAGGGATGTCGGAGGGGAGCTTGGTTTGCATAGCAGGCCAACCAACATCGTGGCGGATAGGGCCGTTGATCAACTGATTGAAATCGGGGAGGCTGAGGCCTGCAATGTACGGCAGCAAGGGTGTGGCCGAGGTAGTTCCTGTGGCGGTTCCACTAGTGGCAGGTCTGGGATTAGGGCCTGGAGCACCACCAGCGTTAGGCCCTAGACCAGACATGGTGAAGGTGACAGGGGGAGAACCAGGAGGAGAAAGGGAACCTGATGAATCAGGAGAGGAGTCGGAGTGCGGACTCGGAGAAGGACTGGCTCGACGACGGCGGGTCGGAGCAGGTCGATCGACCGGAAACTGAGGGTGAAGGCCAAGAAGTCTCCGAGAAAGGCACCCTGGGGGCGCAATGATGACAGGAAGAAGGAAATCGACAGGGGAAGAAAGGGACAGAATCAAGTGAGGTCAAGGGTAGAAAAGGTGCAGTGACAATTGATTTTAGAGTCTTTGCCAGGCGGTGTTAACCAGGCTCTTCTCCACTTAGGGTCAGTGTGTGGCATGCGTTAATTTTAATTTTTAAACCCTTTCCATTTTGAGAGCAAGAAAAAAGTGTGCTGCGTAACTGAAAATAAACCTACAGAGAACAGTATATAATGCTGAAATAATAGAAAATTAACAGTTACTTGTGCATCTATCTAACCCAAGAAGGCGGGTCTCTCAAAACTCAGCTAAAAAAGGGAAAAAAATCTAGGCAAAACACACGGACAAGAGGCCAATATATCTAAGGTCAAAAAGGGATAGGGATCTAGAGGATAAGGCTGCTGAAAAGAGGTGTAGATCATAGCCAAGAGACAGAGGCAAGGTGGCTGGAAAAAGGGAGGAAATCAGCAAAAAGCGGAAAGGACAGGGAGAAGGTCCCAAAGAGAGGTCCAAACAAAACAAAAAGAGGTGATTTGAAAGGAAGAGAGGCTGATTTAAAGGGATCTAAAAAGGAGGTAACAGATCTGGACAAGGGGGAGCTGAAACTCAGAAAAACAGAGGCTGAAACAGCTAAAAACTCTTCCACAAAAAGTGGAGGGTACTGAAGCCCTAGGGGGCTAGGTTCCCACTTGGATGAGTTAAAACAGATCAAAACCAGGTCAAAGCGGGCTGAAACAGAGGCTGGAAGACCTTGACAGAAGCTGCGGCAGAACCCAGAAAAGTTGCAGAAAAATCACTGAAAAAATGGCAGGTCGCAGGTTCTGACCTGTTTTCAGTGCAGGTCGCAGAAAAGGGGCAGAAAAGTGCGACCTGGAGGTCCAGGTCACAGGTTATGGGCCAAAAAGTGCGACCCCCCGTTCCGGTTGTCTCGGCGGCAGATTTTCAGAAAAGTTGTCGTCTTAGTTGTGGCTGGTGTCTCTTACCTGCGTAATAGGGCTAGAAACACACGGAAGTTAGAAATTTTAATGTTTTAGGGTTTTATGTGAGAAAAACAACATAAAAATAGGAAAATTAAACAGTTGAAAAGAAACCCTAGGGTCTAAAGTAGCTGGATATGCAGGAATATGAAAAACGATAGCGGTCGTAAATTAAAACCCGTGTGGAGTCGCCATTTGTTAGTATGAATCCTTTGTCGAAGTGTACGAAAAAGGACCACTTTAGCTATGCATAACTAATAGCCCTAACAACAAAAGTGGCTGCCAATATCTTCAGATCTACGGTTAGTTGAACATAAAAGAGCTGCAAAAACCAGATCTATGCATGGAAAGACATTAAGCAGAAAAAATAAGGGTTTGCTCCATATACCAATAGACAAGACAAGAACAATTTTTGAAAGAATTTTTATATTAATTGGGCACCTAGGAGGAAAACAAGAAGGCGTATCCAATTCTCCTCGGTGGGATGGGTTCTTGGAAGTCCTCGGCGCTTTAGATCTAAGATTTCTCTCTCTTGTTGGTGTAGAAAACCCACACAAAGAATGGAACTCAAAGGGAGCTCACACAGCAAATGGTAGAAAAGAGTGACCAAGTGTATAGATCCAGAGTGATCTAATAGGCAACAAAAGGTGAAGAATGGTAGGAAAAACCCTCCTATTTATAACAAAATATTGGGTCATTCTAGATCTTGGTGCATGAGTTAACCAGATCTAGATCCACTTTTTATGGAATATTTTATTATATTTGTTGGAGGGAAAAGGTATTTGACTTGGGTCAAATCCCTTAATTTGTCAAAAATAAATAAATAAATGATTTATTTATCTTTTTTAAGGAAGCAGTTAGAAGATAATCAAATAAATAATGATTTATTTAATTATTTAAGGAAGTGGTTGAAAGATAATTAAATAAATAATGATTTATTTAATTATTTGTGGGTGATTTGGTCATATTTAACAAGGAATATTATCTAAATAAGATTTAAATAATTATTCCTAGAAAATAATAAGATAAATAAAGTTTATCTAATTAATTTCTTTGTTTTTGGGTTAAACATGACTGGGAATAATAATTAAATTATGGTTTAATTAATTATTCCATGAGGAAAATCAAACAAATATAGGTTTGTTTAATATTTCCTTTTGGGGTTTCCTATTTTAACATAGTGAAGGCAATTTTACTTAGGGTAAAATTGGTCTTGCATGGTGTACTTGGGTCCATCTAATGATAATAGGTTAGATGACCAAAAAATGGTGTAACACTATTAAAATGACTGCAGGGAATGAAAAGACTAGCAACTTCCAGGATATACACTATAGACCAACCTCACGTGTAGCAAGGAATCACTATACCAAATATTGTGGAAATATGTTACATCCTTATGATATTTCACTTTCTATTGAAACGACTGCAGGGGACGAAAATCTGACTTTCCACAAAAACTGACTGCAAGGTAAGAAAAATAAAGCATTCGCTAAGTACTTCTCCACGATTTCGTGATCATGAGGTGTCCATTGAATATATAGTTTAAAAAACATTGCATCATTATCAACAATTAGTATTACAAAAGGACTAAATGGAAATAGGATCATATGAAAATGAAAGGACTTGTTATAGAATTAATTTCAAAATGATTAATGGAAATAAATTAGGGAGATAAAAATAATTGTAATTTTTTTATTTTTATTTTTTTAAAGTTGTTTTTTAGATTTGATTTTTTGTTTGAAAAGCTATGAGTTAAGCTCTTAAAGTTGTTGGCCACATCAATCTTTAACTTATTGGATTTTTAAGCATGTTTTTTCCTCTAGCACATAGCACAACCAACTCCCTAAGATTTGATCTTGGTGGCCTTGGTCACACAACTCATCCTCAACTGGTTGTGCAATAAGACTTAACAAAAATAATTGTTATTAAATTGGTTCTTTTAAAATAATTAATTAATATATATATATATATATATATATATATATATATATATTATTAAAGGAATATATATGTGTGTTTTTTTACATGTAATAACATATAACTACAACATATATATTTTTGATACTATAAATTAAAAATAAAAATTAATATTAACAATAAATTTAATAATTTGAATATTAGTATAAAAAAAATAGTATCTTGTATAAATTTGTAAATATTCAATTAAAATAATAATTTTAAATAATGTAGAATATATGATTTTAATAAATATTTGTATCTCAATTTGATAAATAAATAATCAAATCTGTAGGGGTGTCTAATCAAGTAGATGGTAGGGATCTAATATAGTTTAGAACTTATTTAGTATTCATAAATGAAAAGTTGAAATTTATTTTAAAAGTGACTATGTCATTTCTTTCTTTTTCAATTAAATTTAATTAACTAAAAAAATTCATATGAATGAGTGTCATATGAAATGAGTTATGATTTTTTTTGAGAATATGGTATTGAGAAGCCATGGTATTGTCAGGCATTTGTATAAGTTACAAATCTCCATAGCAAAGTGGGGCCATCTCCATAATTAAGATTTTTTTTGAATAATAATAATACTTTAAAATAAATTATAATTTAGTGAATTTATACGATCTTCTTAAATTTTTGGAAATTTAAGTTATATAATAAAATAGGTCTTTTTATGTTTAAAATAAATTGATGTCTATTTATATTTACTAACCATTTAATTTATATAACAGTGTTAATACATAAACATGTTTTACCAATAATAAATATTATTTTTAGTTAGCATGAAGATAAAAAAAAACCATTACATAATTTTTTTTTCAAATAATAAATAATAATTGTTTAAAAATATTAAAGAGTTTTTTTTTAATAAAAAATATTATCATCATCTTTAAACATTGTTAAATATTTATTAATAATTTGAAGATAAATATAATTTAATAAAAATTTATAATCTAACCATAGAAATTAATTTGATTTTTTATATTATTAAAATTGAATAAAATATTAATTAGTATATTAATTTCAAAAAAAATAATTACAATATAACAAATAACTTGATAAATTTCTTTGTACCATTCCACTTAAAAAAACAAATCCCAAACGTTCATAGAGTCAAGATTATTCCAACTTGCTCATTAGCACTTTGATATGGGAAAGCATCCAAGCCGTTTTACCTTGCTAGATTAGGTTGGCTCCCAATAACTAAAGCATTGATCTAATGTGAATGAAGGGGTATTGGCGTAAAGTGAATGAAGGGGTATTTGTTATCCCTTTTTCTAATTATTTTGATAATATTTGATATTTGTTAGTTAATTTAAAAGTGGTTAAATTAGATTAAATTTAATAATAATAATATTTATTTATTTATGATTTTTTGAAAAAATATTTTAATTATAATATAATTTTTAATAAAATTAGTTGAATTTTGAAATAATTTTTTTTATGTATATTTTTTTATAAATTTATCAATAATTAAATTTATAATAAAAATAATTTCTTTCTTTCTTTCTTTCGGTTTTATTTTATTATTTAAATTCTTGTAATAGTATTTTCTTTATTGTATCTATGTTAGATCTCAATGTTTTCTTAATAAGCCAAAGATCTATGTAAAATATATCTTCAATAATGAGGAAAATAGAGTCACTTTCAAGATTAAGTAGCGCACTTGATCACTACTTAAATAAGAAAAGTAATAGAACTAGCAATTGCCCCAAAAGGTGCAAAGGGAGGTCAATAAGATTTTTAAATCAAAAAAATTGTACAAGAAAATAGAAATTGAGATGTCAAACTTAAGGTTTTTTTGTGTATTTTTTTCTTAATATTATAATATGTAACTATATTAGTGTTGTTTAACAAAAATATTCTGCTGGAATATTATATACTAAATTGATTATGTCATATTTTAAAGTAATCTAACTAGTAGATGAGATGATATTTTAATTTACAAAAATTGAGTGTATCAAGGATCCATTTATGCATGCGAAAGCATCTATAAAAAGAAAGAAATTATAATGTGGTTAAAAATTTTATTGCTAGATTACAGTAAAAAATAACTATTTTATCTAGACTACACCCATTTTAAATACATATTGAGTGGTTCTAATAGTTAAGAATGCATCTTTCTTGTAAAAGGTTAAAAGTTCAAATTCAAAAAGGTAGAAAATATACATATAGCAATCAAAGCACTACCCAAAGACATTGCATTCATATTTAAGTATAGCTTCCTTCATAAATTTGGATCATACGCAACATTTTTATAAGTATAGACCTGCGATGAGAGGAGCTCCAAGAAAAGTGAACCGTTAGGGTTTTGAGGTAAACCAGAGCAAACTTGTGCAGCCGCCTTCCAAGACAACCTGGTTCGTTCATGGCGCCGACATCGGGAGGGGGACTATCCCCCTCTTACCAAAATGTTACACGTGAAGAAGATTCCAGTAGACAGTAGCCTGGAGGATCCCCTCGAAAGACAACTCCGGTGCTGGGAGTAGATTGGCAAGCAAAGACGAAGGGCCAATGTCTACCGCGAGCAGTGAAGAAACCCAGATTCATAATACCAGCAAACAAATTGGATGAATACAAGAGCTACATGAAAGATCACGCCCTGATATGTAAGTTTATTGGTATTTGGCCTATAGAGAAGGATTTATTGAAATGGATACAAATAAAATGGCAACCCAAGGGTCACATAGATCTAAAATTTGGGGCCAGAGGATTTTTTACAGTAATTTTTAAAAATCTTTTAGATAAAGAGAGAATTTTTTAAGGGGGACCATATTTCTATAATAATATAGGCCTCTTCCTTAGACAATGGGAAGAATGACATAACCCTGACTAGGAACAATTTCTTGTGGCACCTATTTGGGTAAGGTTGTTTGGCCTACCAATGGATTTCTGGGACCCTGATATTCTGGAAGGAATAGGAAATTCATTAGGTAGCTTTGTTAAAATAGCAAAAAATACATGTAGAGGACGTTATACTTCTTTTGCTAGAATCTGTGTATATATGAATATCCCTGAGCCTTTGCCAGAAAACATTGAATTGGAGTGCGAAGGGAAAATCTGGCAACAACCGTTAGATTATGAACACATCTCGTTTAGATGCTGAAATGCCACGAGTATGGAAATCTCTATAAATCCCATCCTCTTAATACCATTGATCAAACTACAATTCGTCAATCTCTAAATGTTGATCAAAACAGAGAACGAGAATATGGATTTGTAACAGTTACAAATAAAAGAAAGAATAATAGCAAAGGGGCTGCAAGCTTGATGAACCAACCAAACCAGAAAACTGTAATGAACTGATTTGAAATTTTGCAGGAGGAAGGGGAAACGTCGCATGCAGAGGAAGACAGAACTGCGCCAGGACAGGGGTTGGTCATTTAGAAACCTCAGGAAATCAAAAGGAAAGCACGTCAAGAACACATAAAAACAGAGCACAACAATATGTTGGAGCAGGCACCAATGGATATAGAAAATAATAAAGAGGAACTGAGCGCAGAAGAAAAGGTCCTGAAATGTTTATTGTTTGAATGGAAGAATCTTGATGACAGGTTTATCCCAGTAGACCAAAAGAACCTATACAAGGAGACATTCAAGCACTACTTGACATCCCAAGCACATAAGGAAGTCCATAACAAATAACAAATTGCCTCAAAGGTGCCAAATACACAGACAAAAGGAGCCAAGAAAAGAGGTAGAAGGACTTTGTAAGAATCTATACAATTAGTTGGAGAGATGTTGATTAATATCGGAAAGATCATACCATTAACAACGGTATTCCAACAAAACCCCAAAGTAGGGAAAATTTTAAGGATGGAAAATTATATTGAAGTTTCATAAATTGGTGAATCTCAGTAGTCCCTAATATGCAAGCTATAAATTTTTTTATTGATATATTTGTAAAATTATTCAAATTTGTAATGATTTTATATATACTCTCTATATAATTTTGGTGATTTTTAATGTAAAATAATTTTATGTTGTAAAATTTGGACGAATCATTTTTTATAAAAATGGAAATTGACGAATCTTTTTTTTGGAAAAATCACGGAAAATTAGCCCACCTGCGAATATTAGCCCCTAAAATTTTCCATGCCCCAAAGTTAACCAATGAAAATAATCTCCTAAAAAATAAGAGGCCTAAATAGTAAAGGCAAACAAAGATACCTTAAGGAAAGACTGAAGACAGAGAAACCTCAGGTAATGTTGATTCAAGAAACTAAAGTCTTGGGACAAAAACTTGAAGTGATTCTTCAATCATTTAAACCAGATTTTGAAGTAATGGCCATTGATCCAAGAGGAATAGTAGGAGGTCTAGCAATCGTATGGAATCATATAGAAATTATAGTGGAAGGGTGGATTGGACTCCCGAGAATATTAACAGGTATTTTTAGACAAATTGGATCAAAAGAAAAGATTCTTATATCAGCAGTTTATGGGCCTCCAATTCCAGGAGAAAGACAAGAGTTCTTACAAAGTATTAGAACTATAAAAAATATGCACCAAGAAAAATATTGGCTCCTAGGTGGGGATTTTAATATGATTCTAAACCTAACAGAAAAAAAGGATGGTATAAGGAGAGAAGACTCGAAGATGGAATGCTTCAGGGATCTGTTAACTGACCTCCATTTGATAGAAATTCTGACAGTAAATGGTATGTTCACTTGGAAAAATAGATGTGGAGAAAGGCATCAGATCATTGGCCTATTCGAATAGATATTGATATAAAAGTAGGCCCGGAAAACAAACCTTTCAGATTCGACCTATTCTGGTTAAGAGATCCTACTTTTATGGATAAAGTTAAAACATGGTGGGAAACAAACCAAATCACAGGCAGGAATAAAATGCACTCTTTCCAGCTCAGATTGAAATAGCTCAAGACAGAAATAAAAATATGGAACAAAATATAATTCATAAATATACATTAGGAACGGGATAGGTTTAAAGAAAAAAAGAAAGATATCCTGCAAAATATGATTGTAAATGCTAGAACAGAGGCCCTAGTAGTATAAGAAGGAAATACACTTAGTCTCCTAGAAGAACGGAGGCAGTAAGAAGAGATACTATGGAAACAAAAATCCATAGTACAGTGGCTGAAAGAGGGGAAAAGAAACACTGATTTTTTCCACAAAACGATGATACAACGCATACATCATAACAGGATATTCTCACTGAAGGATGAGAATGGAAATCGATTGCTTCAACATGATGATATGGAAAAAATTCTTGTGGATAATTTCAAAAACATTCTTACACAAACTGACTGGAACAGACAAGAAGCTATTAATAGATTAACGAGAAACATCTTGGTAGTAGTAACAAGAGATTAGAGCTTGGCCCTACTAAGAGAAATCAGTATGAAAGAAGTGGTAATAAATCTGCCTCGTTATAAGGCCCCAGGACTATATGGATTCACAGTAGAATTCTACAAGGCAACATGGAATTTTATGGGTCAAGATATATGGGATTTAGTGGAAGAATTAAGAAGGAACCGTCAAGAATATCCAGCACTGAATGCCACTTTTATAACTCTTATCCCTATACAAGATAATTCGGATACCCCTGCTGGATTTAGACCCATTGCATTATGTAATGTCATCTATAAAATCCTATCTACAATCATGGTTAACATGCTTAAGCCTTTTTTGCCCACCTTGATATCTCTAGAGAAAACAGTCTTTGTAAAAGGCAGGCAGATTTTAGATGGCAGAGTTACGGCCTAGGAAGCAATTCACTCTTCGAAGAGGAAAAAGTTGAAAGGTATGCTCATAAAACTTGACCTCTCAAAAGCGTATGATTGCATAAGTTGGAATTATTTTCTAGCAGTTATGAGAGCCTTTGGGTTTGATAATATATGGATTCAGTGGTTATACTCCTTCATTTCAATGCCCATTTTTTCAATTGTGTTAAATGGAATTCCATCTCCTCCTTTTATTATTTCTAGAGGTCTCTGGCAGGGAGATCGGCTTTCTCCATTCTTATTCATCTTAGTGGTTGATGGTCTAAGAAGGTTAATAAAAGCTCATGTGATGGAGGGGAAGCTACAAGGATTAAAGTTATGGGGTTTGGATCCTATCTTAACTCATCAAAAATTTGTTGCTGATATTCTTTTATTCTGTCAAGTTTCTATGCCAAAGGTAAGAGCAATTTTAAAAATTATGAAATTATTTATGGAGGCCTCTGGTACTCTAGTAAATAATGATAAATCTAATGTTTACTTCTTCAATTCGAATGACACAAAAAATTTATTCCTAGATAGATCGATAGACTTCAAGATAGGTTGTTTTCGATTGAAGTATTTGGGGATCTCGCTGAATACATCCTCGTTAAGGATTGCGGACTGGAAAGACCTTATCACTAGATTGGGAAAAAATTGCAAAACTGGACATTCAGAGTACTAAATGCACCAGGCAGATTAGTATTTGCTAAAATATGTTCTACAAGCACTCCCAGTCTACCAATTATCAGGGAGGGCGACCCCTAAAGGAATTTGCAATCAAATGGTTAATAATTTCAGAAAATTTCTTTTGCAAGGAGCTTAGGATTGTAGAAAATGGGCACTTCTGTCTTGGGAAAAAATTATAAAGGTAAAATCAACAGGAGGACTTAGCCTACGAGATCCACATGCTCTTAATCAAGTCATGGGCGCTAAATTATGGTGGAGATGGATCCAAGGAGGACAAGACCTATGTAAAATCATGTGGGAAAGAAAATATGGAATGCCACATTCTGTAATAGGAAAATTAAAGGTTGATGTGGTACCGAGAGGGTCTACAATTTGGAATGTTGCAACATAGAATAGATAGCTCATCCGAAAGCACAACTTTTGGGAATTAAGGGAAGGAATAATTGCACTCTTTTGGGAAGACTCATGGCAACAAAGAGAAAAGCTATTCAGCCGGCTTGACTTAGGAGAAATGTTACTATTCACAAATTCCCCAAATAATAGGCTAATCAATAACTACTTGTGTCAAAAATAGAATAGCCAATGGAGAAGATGGAAATATAAAACCCACTGGCCTGAAGCACCGGATACAAGACAATGGAATAATCCTGAGAAAGAATTAAGCACAAGAAGAATAGTCACAACTATAAGAAGTGACATTCCAAGATGGGGTTACCAAAGTCAAGGAGTGTTCATAATTCAGGAGGGATATAACATTCATGCTAATAACATAATCAATAATGAAAGATCCATTTGGAAAAAAATCTGGGCAATTAACCATTGGCTGAAAGTACAGTATTTCCTCTGGCTTCTCAGTCATAAGAAAATTTTAACTTGGGATCAGATGCAAAAGAGAGGGATGTAAAGACCTTCTATATGTTATATGTGTAAGGAAAATAATTAATATATCGAACATCTATTAAACAATTGTGGAATAGTGGAGACCATATGGAGCAACATCGAAGAAACATTTAAGCAAATAGATAGAGACAACACAAACATAAATGCAACTATCAGTAAATGGAGGAAAGGAGGATTTAAAAGTGAAGTTTTGAACAAAGCGTGGAGGCTATCTCTAGGATTTACATTATGGGAGATTTGGAAATAAAGAAACCACAATATTTTTAGAGGAGAATGTAAGAATATTAATCAAATATGACAGAAAATGGTTGAGAACATCCGAGAAACTATTCTGGTAGAAAAACGGACAGAGGATGATTGGAAGATTGATGGAGTAGAAATAGAAATCCTAGCTTCGCTCAATTTGCAACCTCAAATGTTGGCTAATACCCTATGGAAATTTAAACCTCATAGACAGATTGAAGAAGATAGATGGAAGGCACCTAACAACGGTTTCGTTAAACACAATTATGATGGAGCATCGAAAGGGAATCCAGGTCAAGCAGGAACAGGAGGGATCTTCAAACATTCTCGTGGTGGAGTCTGTAAAATTTATGCTATGGATATCAGTCATGCAACAAATAATGAGGCCGAATTGAGAGCGGTGAAACAAGGACTAATGATAGCAAGAAGAGAAAATTACCACAAAATGATTGTAGAAGGAGATTCTGCAATAGTAACAGTAATACTATGGAAATTACAACAAGGATCATCATGGGAGAAGATCGGTAAAAGTTGGAGGATTGAGAATTTGATTAAGGAAATAGGATCGCTTATAAAAGGGATTGAGTAGTTGATACCTGTGCATGTGCACAAAATAGGCAATGAGGCAGCAGACTAGCCAGAAAACTAGGGTTGTCGCAATGATGGAAGACAACTAGATATCACTCCAAATGCCAGAACCTGGGATATAGAATTACATCCCCTTCATATCATTATAGACAAATATCTCACTGAAAGGGAAAATCCCCAATCGGGGTGTGAAATTCGTGCCACTAACCAGCTCGATGGACAGGTGGCGGCAAGGTACATTGATGATTATAACAACTCGACGCATTAAATCATAATTTGCAAGCCTGCAGGTTTAAGCAAGAGGGGATGTGTGGAGGGCATTGGGATTATAATGAAATTAAGAGGACAACCTCGGCTGTCAGATGACAATGGGAAAAGGTAAACCTTATATTGTAGAAAAACTTAGAGTTATTTTAGTTTGGAAACATCCATTTCAGACAGGAAGGGATACCTGCAGCGAGGAGGAGAGGAAAGCACAAATTGAGCTCGAAGGTTGGATACTCTGTTTTCTATGTTCCTGTGGTGTGTGATCATGCATATTACCCTCATCAGTAATCATGTTTTTCATTTATCGTGATTGGAAAGGATTGACTTTGAAAACATAATAGTCTCAGTAACTTTAGGCTCTCAGTTAATTAAATTGCAAGCTATTGAACCTTGCTTTAGGGATCCTTGTAATATTAGACTGCAGATGTATTTCTTAAAGCTTTTGATTTATAACAACTCTTGTCGAGCTGGAATTTGTCCTCGTTCCCTTGGTAGGAATTCTGAGTTTGAGCATAGGAGTCCAGCCAGAGTCAAGGTTTCGTATACTTATTATAAAGGGTATCAGGTTCATCTTAATAGAAACCAGGGTTTAATGAAAACTATGGATTTCATTAATTCTCGTAGTCATAGCTTATATCTGAATAATTCTAATAGGAGGCAGAGTACTCTGGATAAAATTAGCTCTAAGTTGATTTCTAAAGTTGATCACAGTATTCTTTGTAACTCAGTTAGCCAACAAAAAAGGAACATTGCCCAACTGCATGGCATGGTTTTTGCTGTTAACCATAGGTCTTGGAAAATAACATACCAAGCTTCTTTTAAAAATAATGGCAGTGATGATATCTACCACAGAAAACATTAGGAGACTATGAAAGGTTTAATGAAAAGTTTAAAAACATTAATTGTTAAATGTTTTCTCATCCCTCATACAGGATATCAACATACTTATTCAGAGTTAACTCAACAAATTAGCCATTACAGAATAATGGTCAAGAGCTCGATAAGGAAGACAGTAGCTAAAAACCAAGAAAAAGGGAAGCAAAATATGGTGAAACCAAAAATTTATATTAAAAAACGAGGAAGGAAAAACAAGAAAGAGATCCTAGAACATATCTCATCAGTTTATTCAGATGGAAACTCATCACAGGTCAGGAAGGAGATACACGGCTGGGAAAGAGAAAGTCTAAGTAATGAAGAAGACAACGAAGCAGAGGCATAAATCTTGGATTTCATCATGGATCCTGGTAATACTAGAGGACGTCTTTCCGTGTTCAATCAAATAGTTCACACCTATTGGATTATGAAGTGTATCCTTGCTAAAGCCATGCAAATTTCCACCCAGGGAAACATATTCAAGAACCATCTGTAAAGGACCTACTCCAAGATATTGACAACCAGCTCCATCATATCAAAGTAACTCAGTATCAGGCAACGGATCGCATCGGAAGAATTGAGAAACAACTCAAACATCTTCAGCAGTAGATGAATCAAATGCAACAAGCTGACATGCCAGGATCCACAGCAAGAGATCCGGCACCAATTGATTCCTCAGATGGACAATATTTAAAGTTTAGTTTTATGGTCTTTTTGAAAATTTTGGTTTTATATTGTTATATTGTCAATGCTTTAAATAGTGAACTGGCAAGTGCGGCAAATAGAAGAAAAAAACTCTATCAATTTTGGATTATTTTTAATGCATTAAGGTGGCCAACAGACCTAGTTTCCTCCGGGAAGGTTGAGGCCACCAAAACTCTATCAAATGTAACCTACCTTCATGAAGATAAATAGAAAATAGCAAGGTACTGCCAAATTGACAAAAAAAATAAAATTGGATCATACATGGCAATAAAAAATAAACTTTATCCTAACAATATAGCAACAAGATGTGGGATTCCACTATTTATTTAATGGGAGATATTACAATTCTGCAGGATATTTATATGCAGAACATAAAATATAATTCTTCCATTGTCAAAGAAAATAAAATAAAATACTAATTGATGGAAAAAAAGTATATTATGCAATAAAAACATGTGAATAAATGAGTTTTATTTTATGTGAATTGCAAGGTTTCACCAATGTTAGTGTCCCCTACAAACAATAAGAGTACCCTAATGGCTTGTCCTTGAATATGATTTCCATGATGGAATTTTCGTAAATTTTGTGTTGGAAAATTTAAATTTCATAAATCAAGTTTATATTATGAAAACAAATTTTTATTATTCAATATTATTAGAAATATAAATGTAAAATTACAAGCATAAATATATCTTAACACTAGATTTATAATGCATTGAGAGGGTTGAAATATTTCAATTTGTAAGTCTTTATTAAAGTATAAAACTTGAGGAGATAATTGCACCTCAATGGATTTGATTCTAGATACATTAAAATTAAGATGGACTTACACTTCTTATATATATATATATATATATATATAAACTTGAATCAATCATAGGGTCAAAGTTGTTGGGTCTAAAGTATGTGGTTTTTAGATACATGATGTTTTTGACATATCATATACTGTCTATAATATTTAATGTAATGAAGGCTATAAATAGGTTTCAAATTCTCTTTTTAAGATGTCTTATGGCCAAGAGTCTATTAAGGTATTATTTTCTGATTAAAATAATATAGAACAATAATTAAAGTACTTGGTAGTGTTAAATTTATTGGTTCAAAACTCAATGAGAAAAAAATCTAATCCTCTTAAGGGTTGGTATGGTCTACCATGAATATGATCTCTAAGTGGTTGTGATTTTGATAGCGATAAATCTCTAGACAATTTCTCAAACAAAAATTAACAAAATTATAATCTATAAAATCACATAATTTAGTAAAACAAAAACAATATTTGATATCTTATACAATTTTGTAATTTTTACATTTTAATATAGTAATTTAATAAAAATTATTTAATAATAAAAATTAAAACATGAAATAATCATGGAATAAGCCATTACTATTGTATTTAGTAATAATGGAATAAGCATTACACTACCATGATTCAATGGACTTTTGATTCCTACATTACAAGAAAAATATCCAACAAAGCATTCTCTTTGAATTCCTTAAGCACCTTATGGACCTTTCAACCAAGGCTTAGTAAGAAATAAACCAAAAAAATTTCTTCTAATCTCTGTATGGCATATGACCAAAGAAAACTCCTTTTCACCCCAGCTCATAGCTTAAAATAGAAGTTGACTAGATTTGTAGACTGGCAGCTCCAACCATTCTCACTTCAGCACATATCTAACTAGTCCAGGGATATGAACATCTGAAAAGTAATGAGCCCAATTAATACATTTGGCGTCGAAGTTGAATGATTTCCTGTCTTCCTCTGACATCTTTTCCCATAAGCATTCCGTGTTTGTTATGTCAAACCTGTTAGTAATAACAGGGTGAGCTATGCTAAAAAAACACTGAATAATTATGCACTAAAATGTAAAATTAAGTGACACAACCTTCCATTAAAGAAGACGTATGGCTCATACAACTTTTCTGAGCACATGCATTTTTTATATCTTCGAAGCATCCATTTGTAACATTATGTGAAGTTGCAACACAACATCTTGTTCACTACACCCAATACCTGTTTTTCAACACCACCACCACATGTTAAGCATTGAAGTTCAGAGGACCTATATAACTATAAAATAAATTGTGGAGCATATTAAAGATTAATTACCTCTAGTGGTGCTTTGTAATGTCAATGCATGTATTGATGAAAGCTATTCATGCTCTTTAGAAAACACATCTCTTTTACATGAATTATGTTTCCATCTCTACCAACACATGGATGCTTCGAAAAATACTTATATGCCTCCTCTACTGCAACATAGTTACGCAATGGAGTTGCAACAGATGATGCAACGTCATAAATAAATATATCATTCTTGTAGGCATGTGCGGCCATAGCTACCATCATCACATTTGTAACCATATTTGCTGGAATATGTTAATCGTCAAATGAACAACATCAAATTTAAATTCTCAGTAATTTATATATTTGGGAGTAACCACATTGGTCAAAGTAGGGAAGTTTGGTCCTGGAAGAAATTGAAGTGACTGACCACGTCTAAAATGAGTTCTGGATCAGCTAAGAAGTATGATATTTGTCCTTTTCCGTAGCCTATTATAACAACGTCCATAGTTCTGCGTGACATTCGGAAAAAGCATGTGAATAATGATATGATATTGATATTAATAACATTATCATGAAATATTTATGTGTGCTACCCACATTCTAACAATAAACGATGGATATTTATGGGTACTTGGTACCTTCCATCTAGCCAGGGAAGGGCTCTGCCAAAGTACTTTCAATAATGGTCAGTCGGAGGATGACCACTAGAACATTTCCCCTTGATTTCTCTTGGCCAACCAAACATTCTTGCCCTGCTCAGAGAGATGTCCGATGGTTACTAACCTTTCTAAACCCAATTCTTTGAGACGTTTCACTTTGGTGTCTTTTACAGAATATGTGCCTCCAGTGAGTAGTTGACGAGGCTTGTAGTATGAGTTTTATTTTCTCATGTAGACCAAATTCTGATTTAATATATAAGCTCAGAGGTCAAGTGCTTTCGTCCTCAGTGTAACATATTCCATGCCAATTCTATCATAATTAAAAAATAATAATGATCTTGCCATTGCATTAGCTATTCAATCATCATTTTTAAGATAGTTACATTATAATTATCTTATTATTGAATTTACTTGTCCTAAGGTCAATTCAACACATACACAACATAATCATCTCACATTTGGTTAATTATCTCACAATCATACATTAAATATATATATATGCTATTAACCTTTGTTAAAAGATATCATACCGAATTACATAGCATCATACATTATATATATATATATATATATATATATGCTATTAACCTTCATTAAAATATTTCATACTGATTCCATAGGCTTTGGGTAACGCAAACAACTCTGGCATATAGTACTACATTTAACCTTAAAGTATGATTTCACTTGATTTAATTGTACCATAAGATTTGGATACTTGAAGGGTTTGATCCCCAATCACCTTATCCCAAGGTGTCTGGCATGGAAACATTAATGGTATAGGCTTAATTCTTTAATTTTCCATCTGCACTCCACCATAAGCATTTAATGGGTTCGAGCTAAGTTATGGCAACAAATATTTGGTTTTCCATGGCATTCGATCCACCGTCCAATCTGTCTACCTCGAAATCCACAAGGTTGAGGTCTTCAACAAAATTCTAGGTTACACAACCGATTTTATGCCAAACCCTTGTTCTGGTTTTCATTTCTCTTTCTTCTCTGTGGAAGGGTTGAGATTTGCAACACCCTACCGGTTTCGCATGCCTTACAGGCTATGGCGGAAACCATCACGACTTGATTTATCACTGAGATTCTATGTGAAACTGGCAAGTTGGTTTCCTACTTCCAATTTACATTTCTTTTATTTGGCATGCGTCTGTTTTTTTGGTTCAGCCCCTTCTAAGTTGGGCGAGTTCCGAAGGTCTACACCACTTCTTCTCGCAACTGCCCTAGTATCCAGTTCAATTAACAGGTAAGCTATGTTTTTATTCTCGGGTTTTCGTTTTATGAAGTTTTCCGTTGTTTATTGTCTTACCTAAATTCCTTCAGCGTAACCCAACTGATAATTTTCTTTATATGAACTTACTATTACTACCTCTGGTTATTTTTTATGGTAGAATCCACTTCCCAAGTTCTGCAATGATTCAATTGCATGTAGATTCCACTTTGGCGGCTCTGTAGAGGTTCAAGTTCCAGCTTCACCTTGTTATCACAACAGGTAAGTCATTTAAAGTGTTACACCCGAAATATTTTATATGTTTCAGTTCATAATTCTCGCCTTTTCTTCCCTGCAGGCGTGGTTTCTCCCTGTTAATAGTTGACCAGCGACTAAGGGCATCTTGTTTATTCATTCATTTACATTATGAAGCTTTGCTTCCAAGTTTACCGTTATATGGAGTTTTACCCCTTGTATAAGAAATTACATTCTCTTCTCTTATTTTCGATTCTCGTATATTATCATTTTTTTTTGTTAGGAACGAAGGTTTGAGCCTGCGTTCGAACAATGCCCCTCCATGGCAAAGTAATGTTGACATTTGACTTCTGATATGTATAATATTAATTTTTGTTTTAATTCAAACTGCACTATTCGTATAATCCGAGAGGTACTTAAACCTCTGTAAGGTTTTGATTGATCGCTTCCTTCAGTATTTATGCTAAGATTGAAATAACAAAGAAATAATCATTAGTTTATATTATACTCTTCTTACACTCAGATTGTTAGTTAAATTGCGATACTTGGTTTATGTCTCTAGAATTGTTTATCACTATATCTAAACTGTAATTCGCTATTGAAGTCTATAGGTAGTTTAAAGCTTTATGTCATATATAAATCCTGTTTGCGTGAATGTAAATTTTACAGTGAACTGTTTATTTCTTTTATTTGTACAGTACTGTGATTTTCTCAATTTTTCTTTGCAAGAGAAATGATAATTCCTGCAAGTTATAGCCCATTACAGAAGATTTCTCTCATATTGCTACAAACAGTTATGTAATTCCATCTAAGCATGATAACCAGGGTTACACATTGCTTCTCTAATTTATTGTTTCTTTCTTTCCAGTTCAACAATATTTCTTTATTCCAACATTCTAAAGAAAATGTCCGGACCATAACTCTCCGTGTAATATCATAGCTATCGAGGACGATCTACCCAGAACCTTCATTAGAGGGGTCGAGGTTTACAGTCCTTTTTTTTATATATATATTTAACTAGCTTCTAACACTTCATTTATGGAATTTTATGTTAAATGCAACATGAATAAAACAAAAAAATTACAGTAATATCTCAAACCGAATATTCAGAACTAAAATATTACAACTTCAATTCTCAATTACAGTAACAAAATTTACTTATCTGTTCACTTTTCTGTGACTAATATTTTATTGCCTCTCGTCCGTGAGTGAGGCTATTACATCCTCCAACTCTCCCCCATGCTCCAAGCCTGGGTCTCGTGGTAAACAGGAAACCTGGAAGAGATCTCGGGACAATCTGGTCCAATCTCCAATTCCAGTATCCACAGAAGAAAAACTAAATATTCCACTAGTACTACTAGTGTAGAATTTTTTTCTCAGTAATTTCTTCCTTTTTCCTTCAAAAACAAGGAACCCCCAAACCTCACTGGGAATCCATCATTATCCTCAAAGGTTGGGTAACTGTTCCAACTGAATTCTATTCAACCAATCCTCAGATCTTGAAATTATCATTTTCACTATCAGTCTTTAACTTATGGAACTAATTCCATAATGAGTTTCTTTTTATTATTCAAGAAATTAAATTTCTCTCCACAAATTTTATTTTTCAATATAATAAAAATAATTGTCTGCAAAACTTCTAATAAATAGCTTAACAACTAGTTAACAGATAAACTAGTGGTTATAACTTCCCCCCCTGGAAGTGAACACCATCCCTGGTGTTCGCGTTCAGCTTTAGCAAATAATTCAGGATAGGCTTCCCGAACAAAACCTTCATCCTTACAGGTAGCTTCCTCCGTGCCAAAGTGCTTCCAATGCACTTTAACCTGGGCGATGGCTCATTTCCGGAGCATGATTTCCCTTCGATCGATTATACTGTGAGGTTCGACCAGAAATTATCCGTTCGGCTCAACCTGCAACATAGATTTTTAATCAGTTTATTTCACATAAAACTTAACTTTTTAATCAATCTGGTATACATATTCTACCTGAATATTCTGCCAATTAATTATATGTTTTGAATCATGTATTTATCTTCTCAATAGTGATACATGAAATACGTTATGCACTCGAATATGACTTGGCAAATCCAAATGGTAAGCCACAGGTCCTACTCGTTCCAATATTTGGAATGAACCATAGAATATGGGGGCTAACTTGGCACAAGTTTCCCATCTCAAAGTGCTTTTATTTGGCTTGATCCTTACATACACATGATCTCCCACTTCAAATTCCTAATAGGTCCTTTTCTTGTCTGCATATAATTTTTGTCTATCCTGTGCTGCCTTCAAATTTTGTCAGATTTTCTTTACTTCGCTTTCCTTTTCAGCCAACATGTCAGATCCAAGCATCAAATTGTTTTCTGTGCTTCTCCAATTAATAGGATTTCTACATTGACGCCCATACAATGCTTCAAATGGACTCATCTTGAGTGACTCTTTATAGCCATTGTTGTATGCGAACTCCACTAGATGTAGGTACTCCTCCCACCTAGATGGCTGTTGCATTACATACATATGTAACATATCTTCCAAAATTTGGTTCACTCGCTTTGTCTGACCATCGGTCTGTGGATGATATGCAGTACTGAAGTTAATCTGAGTTCCCAGTCTAGTGAACAGTTTTTTCCAAAAGGCTGATGTAAATTTTACATCCCTGTCAGAAATGACAGTTTTTGGAATACCATGCAATCTAAATATTTCTCACATGAAAATATCTGCTATCTACACGGTCTTGTAAGTGGATTGTACCGGTATAAAGTGTGTTGATTTACTCAACCGATCCACAACTACCATGATTGAATCATTATGCCTCTTGGACTTTGGTAGTTCGATAATAAAATCTAGCGAGATTACCTCCCATTTCCATTCAGGTATTGGTATAGGCTGCATTAGTCTAACTGGATGCCGGTGCTCCACTTTTACCTACTGGCATTCTATACATTTGTTTAGATATTCTGCAATATCCTTCCTGATTCCTACCCAGAAGTAATCTTTCTTTATTGTTGTTAGCATCTTTTGATAACCAGGATTTCTAGATTAGTTACTATGATGGTATTCATCCAAAATTAGATCTTTCAAATCTATCATGTTATGAATGAAAATTATTTTCTGGAATTTTAGCAGCCCATCCTTATCAATTTCATAATCTGTAGATTTTCCTTGATCCTTGGATTCTTTTGCTTGCTGCCACATAAAATTATATTTAGGATCTTTATTCACCTTTGATTTGATTTACTCTAGAAATCTGCACTCAACCTCATTATAATATATTTCATAAATACCATGCAATCTTCTGCTTAAGGCATCAGCTACTCTTAACACAGGTGTTGTTGTTAATAACTGTTTTAGATTTACAAAACCCTCCCGACACTTCCATTTCCATTTAAATACTTTTCCTTTCCTTTGCAATGAAGTGATAGGAAAATCAATCTTTGAAAAATATTTAATAAACCGTCGGTAATAACCAACCAGCCCCATAAATGATCATATGTTTGCAAAATTTTGAGGTACCTTCCATTCCATAATTGTTCTAATTTTCTCAGGATCTACTGCGATGCCTTCCGCAGTGATTACATGTCCAAGGTACTGTATTTCTTCATTGAAGAAATCACATTTGCTGAATTTTGCATATAATTGATGCCTTCTCAACATTTTCAGCACTATTCGCATGTGTTCTTTATGTTCCTCCACATTCTTAGATTAAACTAAAATGTCATCAATAAAGATCAGCAAAAATTTATCTAGATAAGGGTGAAATATACCATGCATTAGTCTCATGAAGGTTGCAGGTGCATTGGTCAACCCAAAAGGTAGCACCACAAATTCGTAATGCCTGTACCTTGTACGGAAGGAAATTTTATGTATCATCTATTCGTGGCAATGAATATCTATTTTTAACAGTTAATTTATTCAAATGACAGTAATCCATGCACATCTGCATAGTTCTGTCCTTTTTCTTCACAAATAACACAGGTGCTCCCCAAGGTGATACACTTGGTCATATATATCCCTTATCCAATAATTCTTGTAGCTGCATTTTTAACTCAGTTAGTTCTGGTATACTCATTTGATAAGGTGCTCTTGAAATTGGTGATGCTCTTGGTAACAATTCTATCGTAAAATCTATATCCCTTCTAGGTGGCAAACCTGGTATTTCTTCCGGAAATACATCCTTGAACTCTTGCACTATTGGTATAGTTTCCAGCATTGGAATCTTCTATTTAGAGTTGGTAAGGCCCACTTGAATAGTGTACAGCTGACATCCTTTCCTCATGCATCTGCCCATTTGAGATGATGTGATTGGGTGCAGCTATAAGGGCTTATTTGTTTCTTGTATTTCTTGGCGAGTGCCATCTTGATTTCTGTAGTAAATAACTTTTTCTTTGTAGTCTACCAGTGTCTAATGCCTTTCTAACCAATCCATACCCAGTAACACATCATAAGATCCAAGTGGAAAAATATTCAAATCCACATTTAGCTACTGCTCATTAATTTTTAGTGCACAGTTCGGTATTTTAGCACTAACTTTTCTCTTAGCTCCCGTAGCTAACTGTACTAGCCATGATTTTCTAAATTCCTGACTTGAAAATTTACAGCATTCTACTATTTTTGGACTTATGTAGCTTAAACTTGCACCAGGATCTACCAAGATAGAAACAGATTGGGATAACAATTTACCTTCCTGCTCAATCATTGTGGGATGATAGTCAGCTTGTCGATCCTCTGATGCAGCGTTAATCCTGGGTATGTTTCTGGCAACATCACCCACTGTTGAGGCTTCTTGTAGATTGGCTACTGTTTTTCTTCTTCCTCGTTGAGGAAAATTTCCGTAATAATGAGCCTCCCCACAACCCCAACATTGTAAAGGTGGTTTCTGATTTTTCATTTGTTCCGGCTTACTAGAAGCTTTTGCAGGTTTGTCATCTGCAAGCCACCTTACCCTTTGATGATTTTTACCAAATTGCTTACTAGCTGAACTCCTCACAATACCTTTAAAATTACTGGTTTTATTTCTTTTAAAAGAAGAGCTACCTTTATGTTCCTTCTTTGTCTTCCAGCTTTTACCTTGCTCCACCTTGGATTTTTCTTGCTGGTAGCACATTCTAGCCTTTCTGATAGCCTCATCCATCATTTTAGGATTCATGAACTCTATACGTTATTTCATATGAGTCGGTAAACTGCTTAGGAATCTCTACACCTTAGCTTTTTTGTCTCTTAAGTAAGGTACATAAGGCAATAATGAAGTATATTTACGGATATATTCGTCCATTGTCATTTGTCCTAACTTCAATTCATAGAATTCCTTTGATTTCTCATCGTAAAATCATTCGGTTAAGTAATTATCCCTAAAATACTGCTAAAACGCATCCCAAGATACATCTTGGTCATCTATATTACGGACATTTTTCACTTCCTCCCACCATAAGGTGGCTTTCTCCCTTAGCTGATAAATAGCTAATCTTGCCTTAAGATTACTGTTGTATTCATATACCTGAAAATATTTATTCATATTAATCAGGCATGCCTCAGCTACTTCCTCATCCACTCCATCAAACATAGGGGCTTGATTTTCCTAAATTCACCTTGAAGCTCTACCTTCTGCCTTTTTACTTCCCTCGGATCCGATACGTTATCATATTCAGCTTCATTGTAATTTCTATTTCGGTTACTATGCTATGACGGACTCTTGTCCATTCTGTCTGTATCATGATCTCTGGTTTGCTATTCAAATATTTTCTGAAATTCTCTGTCAGTACTGGGCTTTTCATTTTCTTGATTTTGTTTATCGGAGAGACTTTTCAATATCCTCTCTTTTTCTTGCATTAGTCGTGCATTATCATTCCGCACCTTTTCCATTTCTTCTTGTATTTTCTATACAGTATTTAAAAGGATACTATTTTAGTGCTATTGTTCCTTTAATAAGCGACTTGTTTGTTGGTGTTGTTCTACCCCCAGCTGTATCCACATTTCTGGGTTTAATTCAGATCGGGGTTGTGTCTCCTCAACACTTAGAGGTGGCTACTGTGTCGTTGTCCTCCTCATATTATCCTGTTAAACTCTTCCTCTTTATCTCTGTGCATTTATTAATACGCAACTTACAGTGTTAGTTGACCCTTGAGGGTCCCAGCATTACAACGCTGCTTTGATACCACTTGCAACATATTCCATACCAATTCTATCATAATTAAAAAAAAAAAATTATCTTGCCATTGCGTTAGCTATTCAATCATCATTTTTAAGATAGTTACATTATAATTATCTTATTATTGAATTTACTTGTCCTAAGGTCAATTCAACACATACAAAAAATAATCATCTCACCTTTGGTTAACTATCTCA
This sequence comes from Pinus albicaulis, assembly GCA_034641835.2. Taxonomy (NCBI): domain Eukaryota; kingdom Viridiplantae; phylum Streptophyta; class Pinopsida; order Pinales; family Pinaceae; genus Pinus; species Pinus albicaulis. The sequence goes on from CM076580.1 coordinate 94,070,511, forward strand.
CAATCATACATTAAATATATATATATATATATATATATATATATATATATGTTATTAACCTTTGTTAAAAGATATCATACTGAATTCCATAGCATCATACATATATATATATATATATATATATATATATAGATGCTATTAACCTTCATTAAAATATTTCATACCGATTCCATAGCCTTTGGGTAACGCAAACAACTCTAGCATAGAGTACTACATTTAACCTTAAAGTATGATTTCACTTGATTTAATTGTACCATAAGATTTGGATACTTGAAGGGTTTGATCCCCAATCACCTTATCCCAAGGTGTTGAGCCTGGAAACATTAATGGTAGAGGGTTAATTCTTTAATTTTCCATCTGCACTCCAACATCGACATTTAATGGTTTTGGGCTAATTTATGGAAACAGCTGTTTGGTTTTACGTGGCGATTTTACGTGGAATTCGATCCACTATCCGATCTGTCTACCTCGAAATCCACAAGGTTGAGGTCTTCAAGAAAATTCTAAGTTACGTAACCGATTTTACCCCAAACCCTTGTTCTGGTTTTCATTTCAATTTCTTCTCCGCGGAAGGGTTGAGCTCTGCAACACCCTACTGGTTTCGCATGACCTTAGAGGTTACGGCGGAAGCCATCACGACTTTATTTATCACTGAGATTCTATGCGAAACTGGCAAGTTGGTTTCCTACTTCCAGTTTACATTTCTTTTATTCGGCATGAGTCTGTTGTTTTGGTTCGGCCCCTTCTCAGTTGGGCGAGTTCCGAAGGTCTACACCGCTTCTTCTCGCAACTGCCATAGTACCCAGTTAAATTAACAGGTAAGCTATGTTTTTATTCTCGGGTTTTCATTTATGATGTTTGCCATTGTTTATTGTCTTACTGAAATTCCTTTAGCGTAACCCAGCCGATAATTTTCTTTATATGAACTTACTGTTACTACCTCTGGTTATTGTTTATGGTAGAATCCACTCCGCAAGTTCTATAATGGTTCAACTTCATGTAGATTCCACTTTGGTGGCCCTACAGAGGTTTGAGTTCTAGCTTCGCCTTGTTATCACAACAGATAATTCATTTAAAGCGTTACACCCAAAATATTTTATATGTTTCAGTTCATAATTCTTGCCTTTGCTTCCCTGAAAGGAGGTTTATCCCTGTTAATAGTCGACCAACAACTAAGGGCATCTTTTTTATTCAGTCATTTACATTATGAAGCTATGCTTCCAAGTTTACTATTATATGGAGTTTTACCCCTTGTATAAGAAATGGCATTCTCTTCACTTATTTTCTGTTCTCGTATATTATAATTTTTTTTTGCTAGGAACGAATGTTTGACCTTGTGTTCGAACAAGGCCCCTCCATGGAAAAGTAGTGTCGACATTTGAATTCTAATATGTATAATATTAATTTTTGTTTTAATTCAAAGTATAATATTCGTATAATCCGAGAGGTACTTTAACCTCTGTAAGGTTTTGATTGATCGCTTCCTTCAGTATTTATTCTAAGACTGAAATAACAGAGAAATAATCATTAGTTTATATTGTACTCTTCTTCCACTCAGATTGTTAGTTAAATTTTGATACTGGGTTTGTGTGGATATCTCCAGCATTTTTTAGCACTATATCTAAACTGTAATTCGCTATTGAAGTCTGCAGGTAGTTTAAAGCTTTATGCCATATATAAACCCTGTTTGCGTGAATGTAAATTTTATAGTGAATTGTTTATTTCTTTTATTTGTATAGTACTGTGATTTTGTTAGTTTGTCTTTGCAAGAGAAATGATAATTCCTACAAGTTATAGCCCATTATAGAAGATTTCTCTCATATTGCTACAAACAATTATGTAATTCCATCTAAACATGATAACCAGAGTTACACATTGCTTCTCTAATTTACTGTTTCTTTCTTTCCAGTTCAAAAGTATTTCTTTATTCAAACATTCTAAAGAAAATGTCCGAACCATAACTGTCCTTGTAATATCATAGCTATCGAGGACGATCTACCCAGAACCTTCATTAGAGGGGTCGAGGTTTACAGTCCTTATATATATATATATATATATATATATATATATATTTAACTAGCTTCTAACACTTCATTTATGGAATTTTATGTTAACTGTACCATGAATACAACAGGAAAAATTACAGTAATATCTCAAACCGAATATTCAGAATGATATTTTATTACCTCTCGTCCGCAAGTGAGGCTATTACATCTTCCAACTCTCCCCTGTGCTCAAAGCCTGGGTCTCATGGTGAACAGGAAACCTAGAAAAGATCTCAGGACAATCCGGTCCAATCTCCAATTTCAGTATCCACAGAAGAAAAAATGAATATTCCACTAGTACTACTAGTGCAAAAATTTTTTCTCAGTAATTTATTCCTTTTTCCTTCAAAATTAGGGAACCCCCAAACCTCATTGGGACTCCATCTTTATCCTCAAATATTGGGTAACTGTTCCTGTTATCACTCAGGTTTTCCTTGAAGTTGTGGAAAAGGAAAGTATACCCGAGGTAACCACAAACCAACCTTCAGATGCAGAATCTAGCCAATCTGCATCCAGAGAGGGCTCTCTCTTTATGATTTATCTTTGTTCTTAGAAGGTTTTAGGCTAGTTATAAGTCCAAGAATTTGTTTGAAAATGGTGGAATCCAAAAACTAGGGGCAAGGTTGAAGATTTTCAGTCCATTGGGCTATGGAGTCAAATGATGGCTTTACTGGATTTCTATTCTACACACAAGATGGCTTTGCAGGGCAAGATAGCCAGACAGAGAACAATCCTTAAAATTTAAAGTGGATGGGATGATTTTGAAGGAATGAAAGGCAGCTAAGAATCTTTCACCATGTTCAAAAGAAAGAAATGAAATGACTACAAACAAAGAGCAATGAAGAATTCTTTATTATAGTAATCAAGAATGTTTAAATTAGAAAAGCAAGAGCATTTAAGAATTCGTGCTTATAACCAATTTAGAGGAAAACATTAAGAATAATCACATCTGAAATCAGAGTACAATTAAGTAAATTCTAATTCAATCCTTTATGTAAATTATTCAGAAATGGACATAATGATATTATAAACAGATATAAAACTTAAAACATAGGATAGAAAGACTTATTGAACTGCAGTCCAACACATGAATCCTGCAAAAAGTCTTGAGCTTCAAATTGTCATCTAGTAAGCCACAAATAAATTTCTCCAAAACACTTTTTATTCCAAAAATATCAATGTCACAGCCAAGTATTAGAATCCACCCTCAACACTCTCTTTGAGGGTTTATTTATATAAAAAATGATTGAAAATATCTCACACTAACCTAGCCAATAATCTAGGGTGACTAATGAGTAATTTACAATAAAAAATGAGACAAATGGTCTCGTAGACAGAATAACAAGTAACTGCTGATGTGCAGTTTCCTTCCTTTGTGGATGTGCTGGAGGCAGGTGCTATAATAGGACTTGATGCTATCCCTTTGAGTAATTCCTTTGCTTGTCTGATACTCTTTGTTTCTACGGATACTCTTTAACCTGTTCAACTGATACTCTTTAATCTGTGCTCACTATTTATCCTTTACATGATGGTAAAAGACAAATTTCTCTGCCTTAAGATAAATTTTACAAAATTTCCAATAAGTCTTCCCACCATTGATCTTCTGCTATAACGGTTCTTTTAAGTTTTCTCAATGTCTCATCGGCCTCTGTGTATCTGTAAAAATTGGGCTAACTAGGGAACAAATATTTTATTTCATGCTCCAGATGAAACAAATTCTTCAATCTATCATAGAGATTCCTCCCTATTGGCAATGTTACTTGTGACACATTGATAGAAATAACAGTGGTGTTATGAGCATGTATATCTATTTTAGTAACATAGGTTTCCAGGTCCATTATCTTGTCACCTGCTAGCATAGGACTGGGTAACCCATTGTCTAATAAAACCTGAAATTTCCCTTTAAAAGCATTGATTTATTCTAGCATATCTGAGCACTTCCTTTCCAAATTGTGCATAAGAGTTCTTTTGGTAAAAACTCTTTTTATTTCTAAGATAGTGCCTGTTCTGTCATCAATTCCTAACTCTGAAAGCTGTTGCTTAGTCTGGGTGTTTAGAAACTATTTAAGTTGATGGGCTTGCTCAGGTCTGCTCTTTAATTCATCTCTGGTTTTGGCTATTTCTTTCTGAGCTACTTTGATCAAGTCATTTTGTTCAAAGATTGTTTGAACAAAATTCCAAATACTTTTTACTGACTCAATTATATTATCCCAAAGAATGTCATTTATTTCTCTCAAAGGCTTTTCTAATGAAAGATCTTTTTCTAAAGCCTTAACCAATTTTTCCAATCTTTTAATTTCCCCGGTATTATCTGCAACAGTCCTTTTGGACATATCATATTTCTGATCCAAGTTTTCTAACTGCAATTTTGTGGTTTTAAGTCCTGTGACCCTGAGTTTTAAACTTTCCATTTGTTTTACCAATTCATCAGAACTTAAATCAGAAGTGTCTACCTGTGCTGATTCTGTTTGTTGATCTGTTGTTGTGGTACCTGTAGTTGTAGTAGCTTCTGTGATGGATGCCTGCATGATAGCTTCCTTTTCTTGTAAAGCTTGTTCCAATTCTTTCTCTGTTTCACTCAGTTGCTCAGTCATTTTTAAGAGCAACTCCATTATCTCTTCCTGTGAATTTTCCTTCAAAACCTCTTGGATCTGGGGATGCCTTGAGGCTGGTAATTTCAGCTGCTTTCTTAGTGCAGCAATATCATCATCTTTCTTTTTAATTAGTGCCTCAATGCTTTTGATATCTTTTGGGTTGTGACCCAAACTGATGATTATGTCTTCCAGAGACTTTATTCTGTTATCTTTGGCCTGAGAAGAGGCCTTCTCAATTTACAATTGGGTGTTCGTGTTATTTAAAGAATCTTGCAGCCTCAGGGCTAACATGGCCTTATCAGTAAGAGTGGAATATACCATTTCCCCAGTTTGTTTATGCAGCTCTATCTGGTCCAAGGGATGAATGTCTTTTGCCAGGACCTCAAAATTGGTCCTAATATAATCAGCTGCTGTCATGGGTTTAGGCACCTTGGATTTAAAATGACTCATCATCATTTTTCCTTGTTGAATTTCAAATGCTGACATTAACCTTTCCTGATTATGTGGAGCCATTTTCAGATATTGATCATATACCTTCATTCTCAATGGATCATTCTTTGCCTTTATATTAATGAAAGTTCTTTTTATATCACCTGTATATGTTTTTGGTGGCTTAAAATAAGATACTTCAGTACTCAACTGTTTTTGCAATTCTTTTCCTTTGTGGCCTGTATGTGTTTCACTAACTATGCCAGTTAGTTGACTATCTTCTCTTTCATCATCAAACATCTCATCAATGATTTCCACATCTGGAAGTGGATCGGGTTTCTGCTTTTTGGCTTGATGTAGCTCTGAGGATTCTTTGGGAGGAGTAGGATTTGGAGCCTGTCTTTTCTTACCTATTTCCATATTAGATGGAGTTTGTAATTCTGCAACTTCAGGATGATTTTCTTAAGTAGGAGAAACCTGTGTTTGATCTGGTGCCCTGGAGGTTTGAGGTTTCTCTGCCATGACAAAAGTTTCAATGACCTGTATTTCAGGTTCTTTCCTTTTACCTTTAGACTGTACTGCAATTGATAGACTCTCTTCCTGTAACTCTTGTTGGAGATTTCCTATTGAAGAGGTGCCAATGTGAGGTACCTGCACTTGACCAAAAGATTCTAGGTCAAACTCTTTCTCAAGATTTCTCATAATTTTGTTTATATTGTCTTCTTCATTATCTTGCTCAACTAGTGTTCCTTCCACCCATTCATCTTGGTTAGCATATTGTTCTATATCAGGAATCCTGTGGTGAATATATGGGGAAGATTTGTTCTTCATTCTTTTATCATAGATAAAACCAAATGGATCATAAGGAACCCAATGAAAACTCCTTTGGAACTTGAAATGGTTTTGTAGTATATCTTCTGCTTCTCGCTCGGCCTCCTTAGAGTTGCAGATGAAAGGTCCTAATTGACTTTTAATCCTGAGTTGGGATTTCTTTTTTACACTACAAAAATGAATCATATCAGAATTATTCATTTTCCTGAAGTATTCTAAGGCAAAAAGCCTCATAGGCACATATTTTGGCAACCTGAATGGATATGATTCACATCCATATATTCTGATGACTGAATGATTTTGATATAAATACCAGTCCCCAACTTTATATGTCCTTGAAAGCTGCAAATTCTTCTTAATCTCATTACTGAGCCTTGGAGGGGGAATTCCTATCAACAAGGTAGTTGCAGGATATACAAAAAGATCGATGAACTCAGCATAGGAATAGGGAGAATCATAAGAAGAATGAGTTATGGCAGACCAAAAAATAACTGATCTAGGGTTTCCCTTGGCATCAAGCTTTTTAACAGGGAAAGGGAACTTCTCTAATTGATAATAGATGAGGAGATGGTAAATAACTGAGGAATATTTGAACACTTTCTCATTATCTAGCCTCATGAACTGGTCATGGATTTTATTGGAAATGAAGGATGCAAAATCATATTTTACTGCAAGAGGTTGCCCAGGAGTAAAGATAGACAACAATACCAAGGTTATTTCATCAACATATTCACTTGTATTGAAACCCATAATAAAGGATATCATATTGAGGATGAGTCTGCCCAACTTATTAAAATAAGCAAAACCATATGGAGGGGACCCCTTAGGTTGATGTTCAGGAAACATAAAAGTCTAGCAAATACATTTTAGTTTTTCTGGGGACAGTTGGGCAGACTTTTCAAAGAGTTCTTCCATGGATAAAGGAGCAATATCTTGATCAGGTTCAAAATGGAGAATTGCATTGATGGCATGAGGAGTGATCGGGAAAAGGATACTCTGATCAGGAGACAACACTGCCCTTTGAGTCGAATCATAGTTGGAATGACAGTAGTGGATGATTTCTGGGAAAATATGGACTGAGGGGATAAGATATCTTGGGAAATTGGATTCCCACAACCCAATGACATCCAGACCCTTCGAATAATCGTCTCTGCAGCGACAAAAATTTCGAAGGGGACTTTCATCGAAAACCAAGTCTTTAATTTGAAAGTCTTTATCAACTAAGGGCAAGTATTCTAACTCTCTGTGAGGGGCATTCAATGGAGTTACATTCAGGGCTACCGGAGCTTCCATTTTGGTTCTTGTGTATTCAAAATGGAAGTTTCTAGGTTTTCTTCACAGACCGAGCGCAATTTTAGTTTTAATGAGGGAAAATGGCACAGTTGCAGGTTTTGGGGAGCAATTCACAGTTTTAAAAATCAGGGAATGATCTTAGCGATAAGATTTTAACACTGATCCAGTGGAAAAACAAGGAACACAGAGTTTCTTTTAAAGTTCAGAGCGCAACAGAATAAATACCTGTTTTCAGAGGCAAACTCGGATTTAACAGGTATCAAGTGGTGGCAAGAAGATTCTTGAACACTGGTCCGGCGGAATTCTCGAGCGAAATTGGATAGAACAGTAACTTTCAGTGAAATTTGAATTTCGTAGTGGAAGGTGCAGCCGCTTTCAGCAATGAAAGTGACAGGAAAAACACGAAATTTGTTTTATTTTACAAAGTCAAAGGGATTTTTATTTTATCGAGGAATGTCGTCATCAAGGTACGGGATGACTTGTGGCAGGGGTCGGGCGGTAAGCGATAATTTCCACACCGCTTATGGGCAATGGCGGTTTTAAACGGGGAGGTTGCAATTCCATTTAGAAGTCAACACGTAGCCGGTGGACTATTCTGAAACCACCGTGCCCCCGCGCATTAACTCCCAGATGCAAGATGGCCAGCGGAACGATCGCGGACCGTTGATTTGTGGAGGGACAATCCAACGTTTGAAGGAATGCGTGGTTGGCGGGGTTTAAATGTGCGGGCCCGACGGATATTTAAAATAATTAACATTTCATTTTTTATCTCAGGCGGCTTTCGATTGGAGGAAAGGTTGGTTATTAATTAATCCGAGTGATTAATTAATCCCATGGTTATAAAGGGTCGGGGTCGTAACAGAACTTTGATTTTTTAACTCGAGTTAGGGTTGGGGAATGGAATATACAGCGGGATTTTTAACTTTTGTTAGGGCATCAGGTATGGGGGAAAATGGAATTATTTCCGAAATTTAGTTTCAATTAAACTCGGAATTTATTTTATTTAAACATATAAAATATATGTTTCAAAGTTTTTCATATATGTTTTTATTATATGATAAATCAACCAATGTGTTTAACTTATCATAGGGGCGGGAATATTATATAATGATATATTTTAACCAAAGGGCACATAATGTGGGTTTTTTATGAGTGCATGGGAAATAAATACTTTGGTTAAAATCATAATAGATGGGTTTTTGGGATATTAGATAAAAGGAGTTAAGTACTATAGGATAAGGTCTTTTTACTAGGGATTTAATAAATACATCAGAAGTTAATATGACAAAGGACAAGGTAAACTCAAAACATTTTGCAAATCTAAGAAAGTGAAGATTTCTAAAGTAAATTGCAATATCTCAACTTCAACACTTAAACTTAGAATAGTAAGTTATTTTGAGGGATTATTATGGAATTTTGCATAATTTTCCCTAAGTAAAATGGAATTTTACTTAGGAAAATATTTAAAGTGAATGAGTGCAATGATGGATAACTTCAAGTACTTAGGTCTTTTTGATCATCAGGCCGAGGGTCCGGTCCCTCCAAAAGTCAAGGAAATGCCTTGAGCCCTTTTAATCTTTAAATACCTTTGAACTTTGGGGAAATTAGTAAAACTCTTAGGGAGAAAGTGAGGTGGGAAGTTAATGATTTTGACTTTTCTTTCTGTGAATTTTCCAGTGAATTTTCTGCTTCAGTACTTGTGGTGAAGGTAAAAGATTAAACCTATTCAGCACCATCATTCATCACATAAAACTTTGCAACACCATCTACCTACCCTATCTACTTTACACTACCATTTTCTCTTCTTTATTAGGGTGCACTTAAACTAGAAAACCCTTATCAATCTTCTTTTCTTTTACAAGGCAAATCTATCTAATTCTACCCTTATTACATCCAAGGGATCAGATTAAACTGTTGAGCACCTTTTATTAACTCTACCTATCTACTTATCTGCCAAGATTAAACTGTTTGGTCAGATATTTATTCTCTATTCTACAACATGAAATTGAAACATGAATGAGTCAAGCTTAAACAATTTGACTCTTCATAAGTTGTGGCAAATTTTAACAAGCTGCACACAATTACTTATTTACAAAAAAATGAAATAGTAGTGGCATTTGGATTTTCACACTTTCCTTGGTCTATTTTTTGCTTGGGGTTCATTTCTTTCACTTTTTTGACCATTTTATTCTTTTTACCCTTTGATTTTTCTTTTAGGGTATACCCTCTTTACATTTTTTAAATTTTGTGATTTTTTGGTTTTTCAAGAATATGGAACACCTTTGCTCAAGAAAAAGGTTTGAACATATTCCATAGTTCAATTAAGACAATCATGAAAAATGACACCTATTGGTATAGGAGTCTAACACTGGCTCCACTTGGGGATGGCTTTTCATTGTGAAAAGTCAAGAACAGCAGGTCAGTTGCCTCAAAATGTCTTCAAACTAAACCATGTAATCTCCCTCTTCTGGTAGCTTTATTGTATATATGATAGTGAAATTTTTGAAGCTTAGGGCCTTCACTTCGGGCTTCAACTTCAAGAAGTCACCATCCAATCAAAACTGATGGATTAGAAAAATATATATTATGTACAAGTTAAAAAAAATTAGAATATCCTAGTAAATAGGATCAAAATAATGCTTCAGCATTCGACCATTGACTGGCCCTTCCTCAGCTTCTGAATTGTCCAAATCCTTCAAAAAGTATGTGTTGTTCCCCTGTAAGGCATGAATGATATAAGGCCCTTTCCATAAGAAATCAAATTTCCCATGTTTCCCTTTTCCTTCTCTTCTAGAATCCCATCTTAAGACTTTATCACCTAGTTGAAAATCTTCTGCCTTAGTTCTTTTGTCAAACATTTTCTTTAAATTTTCTTGCAAGACTTGGGATCGTTCATACACTTCTTCTCTGGTTTGCTGCAAGTGAATTGTTTGTTTAATTCTCCTTTGAATATCATTTGGTTCTACTTGAGCCTCCTAAAGTAATTTCATAACAGGAATTCCTAAAGATGATGGGAATCTTGCTTCAATGCCATAAACCAATTCATAGGGACTGGTTCCAATTGATTTCTTAGTTGTAATTCTATCTGCCCATAATGCATTGATAATTTTCTTATGCCAATTCTTTTTATTCTCTTCCAATAAATTTTTGATGATATTAATAAGACTTTTATTGGAAGATTCTGCCAGTCCATTACCTTGAGGGTAATAGGCTGTTGAATGGCCTAAAGTAATATGATATTTATTGCAGAAACTAATCATTTTCTTTGATTTAAATGCAACAGCATTCTTCTAGAATCCCATCTTAAGACTTTATCACCTAGTTGAAAATCTTCTACTTTAGTCGCTTTTATGCTTATTTTCTTTAACTTTCCTACTGTAGGGTTAGGAGCATTGATACCCACTTCTTCTGCGGTTCGGCACCGGTGAATTGTTTGGTTAAATTCTTCTTTGAATGTCATTGGTTCTGCCAGACTTCATAAATGAATTTCATAACATGAATTCTAAAGATGATAGAATCGCATCAATACCGTAAACCAATTCATATGGTACGGTCCCAATTGATTTCTTAGTTGTAAGTCTTCTCCTTGCAATGCATTGATAAGTTTCTTGGCACCTTCTTTTTGTTTCTTCAGTAATTTTTTAATGATATTAATAAGAATTTTATTGGAAGATTCTGCCAATCCATTACCCTGAGGATAATAGGCTGTTGAATGGCCTAAAGTGATATGATATTTATTGCAGAAACTAATCATTTTCTTAGACTTAAACGTAGCAGCATTATCTGTTATAATTTTTTCAGGACAGCCAAACCTTGAAAGTATAATCCATTTAGTAAAGTAATATGTATCAGTGAGGATCCATCTGTGTTTCCCAGAAGAAGGGGGATGGATTTCTCCAATAAAATCTAGTCCCCATTGTTGAAAGGGTCTCTCGGTGGAAATTGGTTTTAATGGTAAAGGTAACAATTTTCTCTTGCCCTCGAAGATCTGACACTTATGACAAGCAGTTACAAATTTCTTAACATCTGAAAACAAGGTTGGCCAATAAAAACCAGCCCTTAAGATCTTATCTGCAGTTGACTTCCAGTAGAGGTGTCCACCACAATCTCCTGCATGAAATTCATTAAGAACCTTGTCAGTTTCATCTTTCAATAAACAATTTAATAGAATTCCATCATGATTCTTCCAAAAAAGAGCACTATCTAAAATACAATACTTTAAAGATGTCATTTTTAAGAACCTTTGTTTCGTTCTGGATAACCCTGGAGGAGCTTGCAGGTTTAACAAAACATAAATGATATCAGTGTACTAGGGTGAGTCTAAAAAGGCTTGACTGATTTGTGGAGTTGTCATCTCCTGTTCGTCATCCAGTTTGTTAATATCCAGGGCTTGGCAATTTGTTTCAGTCATGAGTTGAGCCAAACCTTGACCTTTTATGAGTTTTGTTGGTTTTATTTCAATATCATATTCTAATATGGTAGCGATCCACTTACCTCTTTTTCCTTCAATACCATCTTGAGTTAAGATGTATTTAACGACAGCATTAGGTACATAAGCTATCACATGAGAATACAATATATAAACTCTAAAATATTTAATTGCTTTTACAAGTGCAAAATCTTGTTTCTCCATAATATTATATTTCAATGATGCATCTCTAAGTGCTTTACTAAAAAAGGCTATTGGTTTTTCACATCCTTGATCATCCTTTTGTACTAAAACAGCTGCAACTGTATGTTCAGAAGCGAATGAAAAAATTGTGAAATATCTATCAAATTTTGGACTGGTAAGAACTGGTGTTTTGGTCAAAGCCATTTTGATTTCTTCAAATGATTGCTTGGCTTCCACAGTCCATTCAATACTTGAATCCTTTCTTAACATGTTATTAAGAAATCTAAGTAATTCAGCTAAACTAGAAATGAATCTTCTCAAAAAATTGATATTTCCTATGAAAGCTTGAAGTTCTTTAATGTTTCTGGGATGCGGTATCTGCAAAAGGGCTTGTATTCTTTCAGGATCAATTCTAATGCCATCTTTAGAAATAATGTGACCTAGGAGCTTTCCTTCTTCAAGACCAAACAATGATTTTTTTGGATTTAAAGAAATACCATACTTTCTACATTTTATAAACACTTGCCTTAGATGATCTAAATGTTGTTGATCTATTTTGGAAAAAATAGTTAAATCATCTAGATAAATAACCAGAAAATCATCAATTTATTTGGCAAAGGCATTGTCCATTGCTCTTTGGAAGGTTGCTCCTGCGTTTTTGAGTCCAAAATGCATCTTAACATATTTAAATGTACCCCATGGTGTTGTAAATGCTGTTTTTCCTTGATCATCAGGATGAATCAAAATTTGGTTATACCCTGAAAATCCATCCAGAAGAGAAATTCTTGAAGATCCCACTACCCTTTGTAAGATATGGTCCATTTTAGGCAGAGGATAGTTATCTTTTAAAGAAAATTTGTTTAAATTTCTCAAATCGACACATAGTCTAATCTCTCCAGTCTTTTTTCTTGTTGGTACTAAATTAGAAACCCATTCAGAAAATCTGATAGGAGCTATAATTCCTGCTTCATACATTCTTTTAATTTCTTTCTCAATTGAAGGTAGTAAATCAGGGTTGATCCTTCTAAGTTTCTGTTTGAAAGGTTTCTGATCTGGTTTCAAAGGTATTGTATGTTGAATTATTGATGTATCATATGATTTAAGATCTTCATAACTCCAGGCAAAAACATCCTGGAATTCTTTTAACAGTTCAACATATTTAACTTTTTGATCCTCTGGCAGAGATTTAGATAACTTAACCATCTTGGGATTTTCTTGAGTTCCTAAATTGTATTCTTCAATTTCAGCTTTTACCGGTTCCATTTTGGGTTTTAATGGAATGTCATTTGAGTCAAAAATATCTTGTAAAGGAGTTAATCCTTTGGGTAAATGATTATCTTTCATATTGATAATTTCAGATTCATCTTCTATAATCTCATCGATTTCCATTTGTTTCAAATCCTGCATATCTTTTTTAGTGAATTTGGTTGGGTGGAGCATGTGAATTGCAGTTTCTTCTTAAATATCTGTTGCTTGTTTATCCATTTGATTAGATTCATTGATTGTTGTGTCTTCATCTATACTACTATTAGAGAACTCATTTTCTAAGGTCAAAAAATTGTTAATCTGACTATTATTTACAAATACTTTCCAATTCAAGAGATTGTCCAGTATAGCAGGTCTATGTCTAATCTCAGCTGTGAACTGATGATTAGGTCCAAAAGGTAATTTACAGGTGCTAGCGAACGTTGCAAGACTGTGAGCATGCAAATTTTGTTTTCTAGGAATTTTGGCAAGTTGAGCTTGTAGAAAAGTGTTGAGAATTTCCACAATTGTTTCTCTATATTGTTTCAATCTGGGGTCTTTTGTTGAACATTCACCATTGATCTATTGAATAATTAACTTAAAGTCTCCTATGATTGATACTCTAATTGCTCCTAACTTTTTGACATGTTTAAGCCCTAACAAAAGAGCTTCATACTCTGCCATGTTGTTAGTGCATCTAAAATTCAATCTATAAGCATGACCTTCAGCATGATCATTTTCAACATTATGTATCCAAATTCTAGCCCCTGCTCCTAATTTATTCACCGAACCATCAAATTCTAAATGCCATAGAATCTCATGTTCATAATCTTCATCAACTGTTTTAACATGTTTCATAATAGGTAGCTCTGGTTTTTCAATTTTTGCTGATATCTCTAGAATGTTTGATGTTTCTTTGTTTTCAGAAATTTCTTCAATTTGAACAATAGATTTAGTTGTAGTTTCTGTTTCTGGTGCTTCTAGTTCTTTCTGGTGCTTCTAGTTCAGTAGGAAGGTCCAATTCAGCATTATAAAGGATGAAAGAGTCCATATCAGAATGTCCTGAATAGACAGGGAAGTTTTCAGGCTTCTCTTGACTAATCACTAAATATTTCATCAAGGTCTCTCTGTATATTCTTTTAGGTTGACCAAATACTGAAATCGTAGCATATGACATATCTAATTGAAGAGATCCTTCGAGTTTGGCACCCCAAGATCTAGACAACAACATACCATATTTGGGATGAATGTCTGCAACTACTATATCCATCAAAATAGATTTCGCAGGGTATTGCACCAAAGTAACACACAAATCTTTAATCAAACCTAAACATCTTACCTGACTCGAATCAAAAGAGAAAAGATCTTTATATGGTATGGTAATGTCTAGATCTAATCTTTCCATCACAGCTTTTGGCATTAAATTGTGGGATGCTCCAGAATCAAGCATGGCGTTATGAAGTATTTTTTCATGAACATTCAAGCTCACATAAAATGGAGGAGTTCCTCCACTTTCCGGTTTTCCATTTACTTCAGGGCCAAAAAGTAGTCTGGGTTGATCATAAAAAACATTCACTGAATCATCCATTCCAGTAATGTTAAGGGATTTGCTGATTTGGCTTCTATAAACATCATGTTTAGCTAATTATGCTAATGGAACAACTATCTTTAGTTTACCTATTTCAGCTTCTAGATTGAAAGATTTTTCTGTTTGAGCTCTAGTATTTTGAACAGTTGGATTTTCTCTATTTTTTGGGTCTTCAGCGTTTTTCTCTTTTTCATGAGTGGGATTATGAGTTGAAGGTGTTTCTGAATTAACTTCTACTGGTTCTTCTACATTTCCTGCAGAAGGAAAATTATTAGAAATTTGTTTATTATTCAGTTGATTGTCAGACACATCTTCAATTATTGGATTAGGGGGGTTAGAATTTGTTCTAGAAAGAATTTGTACAGGAGGGGTGTTAGTTTTACCTTTGACTTTTTGTTTTACAACTTTCTGTTTGCTATTCTCTGGCACATCAATCTGTCTACTTCTCAAATTGTATTGTTTAGGAACTTCATAAATTGTTGTGTCATAACCTTCTTTAAAATCAAAAGTTTCTCCTAAATGAGTTTGAAATGTTTCAAGAATATGATTTTCTTGATCATCTTCAGATAGGAAAACTTCTGGTTCATTCTTATTCTCAGTCACATTATTTATTTCAACATCCTCTATTGGTTCTTCAGAAGATGAACCTTCAACAAAATTTTCTTGGAATGGTGGCCTGATGTTTTGGTCAGGGACATTTTTCCCAGTATTTTGGTTTTGATTTCTTTTGAAGTTTGGGTTTCTAACAACATTTTGACCATCGCCAGAAGACTTTATTTCGATTGTCTCTACCCTGTCTCCCAATCTTTCCATACCTTTAATAATTGCATCCAGCTTTCTTTCAAAAGCCGAAGGCTCTTCATTTATAGGCATCCTTCTTTCAGCCCTAGCTCTAGCACGTTTTTCTATGAGGTTAGCCTCAACACTAACCACTATGCTTTGCATCTCTTCTAGAGTTTAGGGGGCTCTTTCCCTAAGTGAGTACACTATGTCAGAGTTAAACCCATCAGGGAATTTAACTAGTACTGAATCCGGAGGTGGTCTAAGGTTTTGGGGGAAAGCGTTGTAGGCTTCGTTAAATCTGATGATATAATCTTGCACTGTTTCATTAGGTCTTCTTTTCAATTTTTCAAATTTTGATAGGATTTGAAGAGGGTATTTCTTCTTCTCCCATATATTCAAAAATGCCCTATACAAAGCTGGTAAGTCAACAATACTGTTTGGAGCAAGGGCCCTAAACCATGTCCTGACTTCCCCAGTAAGACTCTGGACAAAAATTCTCATTCGGACATCATTAGCGTCAATTTCATAAAATTAAAAGTAATCAGTCATCCTTTTGGTATGTTGTTGAGTTGTGTAAGTACCGAAACCATCAAAAGGGGTGATCTTACTCTGATAATCTTGAGGCAAAGCAGCAGGGTTGCCTGGCAACTGTAATTGAGCATATCTATTGGCCATTAGAAGGTGTAATGGAATAACAGGTGATGATTCTCTGGAAGGAGGTGAAGGAGTAGAAGGAGTGGCTTGTGTTTGAGAAGTTTGGGGAAAAGTAGCTGAACTCAGGGAAGCTGTAGTAATTACAGAAGTGTTTGAGGTTTCTTCAAAGGTCTGTTTAGATTGAATGGAATTTTGTAAATGTCTGTCAAGATGAAATGAAAAAAATTTCAATTGTAGATCTTCAAGAAATAATGGGTCCGAAACCAGTCTAGACAATTCAGTTTCAGAAAAATTCACAAATAAAGATGTTTCGAATTGCTCATCAAAAGGCTCTTCATCAAAATAAATCCACTTTACAGGACAAGATGCTGATCTATAAAGAGGTCGAGAACTTCCAGAGCTTTCTTGACTTTCTATTTCAGAGCTTTCTTGACTTCTAAGAATCCTAGGAATCAGATTGGGATTTTCGAATACAGGAGGTGGATTAGGGTCAGGATTTGACCTGGTATAACGAATCCTTTCTGAAGCCAGTTTTCTTAGTAATGTTTCCTTTAGGTTTTTTATTTTAAATGAAATGAAAATACAACTTCGACAAATTCTTCAAGAAATTAAAGATTTTTGATAAAAAATTTCTCAAATATTTATTGAACTAGAGAATCTGATTGAATGTTTGTAACTAAAGTTCAGTTATTAAGCTAAACCAGATATAGACTGAAGCAAGATTTATTTACCGTGCAATTGCAAAGGAAAATCATTTCAAAGGCTACCTGGCTGATCTTCAGACTCTGTCTATAGCTTATAAGAAAACAATAATAACATTAAAATGATTCAGATCCCCAGTGGAGTCGCCACTATGTTATCACTCAGATTTTCCTTGAAGTTGTTGGAAGAGGAAAGGGGTCCGAGGTAACCACAAACCAACCTTCAGATACAGAATCTAGCCAATCTGTATCCAGAGAGGGCTCTCTCTTTAAAATAAAGTTTTGT